>QZGG01000279.1:0-177209 GCA_006409495.1 Sedum album
ATAAGTTGATTCCTGGTGGGCTTTTAGCCCATTTTGAATCTATTAAAGTGAAATTTACGAGCTCGTTTTCAAATTTTAGAAGGTTTAAAATAAAAATGAAAACATGGGCTTTTAGGGTCGGGCTAAAAATCAAGACCCTAGTCCTACCCTATTGTACTCGGGTTAGGGTTGTATAGGGCCGCAACTCGGGTTCGGGTCGGGTTCGGGCCAACTCGGGCTTTCTCGGTCCTAGGGCCATATGGAGAGGCCTACCGCCCACCCCCACCCAGACCCTAAATCCATCTAATTGCCTCCTCCTCAAACCTCCTGAACCCAAAACACATCTAACCGCCTCCTCCACAAACCTCCTGATCCTTAAACCCATCTTACCGCCTCCTCCCAAAACCTCCTGAAGCATAAACCCCTCTGATTAACTGCTCCCCAAACCTCCGAAACCCTGACTCATCTTACCGCCACCTCCCACCTTAACCCTAAACCCATCTTTCTTACCCCAATTTCACACTCAAATACAAAATCAAAATCCTACTGAATTACCTTTGGATTTTGAGAACTCCCAGTAAGTCGCTCGTCTGTCGACCGTCGCCCCTCCCCTTGCTCCTTTCAGCCGCCAATCACTCGCCAGCAACTTAACCGTCACAAGTCACACCTAATTTTGGAGAGTTTTTCAAAATGGGTTTCTATGGGGCGATAGCTCATTGCAGAACTCAGTGATTACGACAGATTAGATGGGTTAATGTAAATGATGCATATACCGTCAAACACACAAACTAAACTAACTACCAATCCAAATAAATTCAAATCAAAAATTGTTTGACATACACACGTGGTTATCTCTCATTCATCGCATGTTACAGATGAACGATGGATAGGGGGATCCATGGGTCCATGGGATAGGAGGGATCCATAGGATACAAACTCTACAAATTTATTATGAACAAAATTAAGGACAATAAATAATAAAAAAATAAACTTACAATATTGGTAATGTGAGTTAGGTTCTATAGAAACAAATATTTATGTGAGACAGTGAGATTGAATCTCAAGCGTTAGTTTAGATAAATTTAAGTTCTATAAAATTTCAGCACTCTAACAAATTAATATATGTCTCTCTTAACTCCTCTTCAAATCATTTATTTTTTATAGACTTGACAAAATTTTATCAATTTCACCCGCTAGTTAGTAGTTAGAAAAAAGAATTTTATGGGTGGTTCTTGAAAAAATGCTTTAATGTCACGGTTAACGGCTGGTGGTCCGGTGAAAAATAAGTTTAAAAAAAGGGTGGTTCTTAAATAAAAATAATTTATGGAAAAAAGTTTAGAAATGCCCCATTCTTATAACTAAATTTCCCAAATGCCCTCGTTTTCCATTGTCTTTCTCAAATGCCCTATCTGATAATGATTACGAGCTTTCTAAAACCGGATCCCAAAAAAAAAGCAAAGTACAGGCTTCACAAAATTGAATTGGTTTGTCAAACAAATAAACTGAACAAATTCGTCTGATTATAATGGGAAGTAAATGAATCCGGGGTTAGTGAAACCGGACTCCTCTTTTGTTCTCTGCCCAAGCAGCACCGCCACTTCTCTCTCGATTCAGCGCCCCCTCCCCTCCTGAGCCAGCCCCCTCGCCTGCAATTAGCAACAATGAACTGCGGTTTGCATGTGTGGGTCGTTGTGATTTTAGGGTTGTGCGGAAAGACGGAAATTGGATGTAGATTTCGATCTTACGTGCAGCTGAAGTCGATTTTTGGTGTTTGTAAAATCGGAATGATTGAATTCCGGTGTTCGTAAGACCGAATTGATTAGAATATGAATGAATTTTTTTCGATTTCGTTCGTTTGAACTGCTTAAGACCAATCCGGGTTTGTCAAACCCGGACTCAATTGCAAGTGGGGTATTTGAGAAAGATTTTGAAAAAAGAGGGCATTTGGGAAAGAGTTTGAAAAGGGAGGGCATTTGAGAAATCTGGTTTTAAAAATGGGGCTTTTCTAAACTATTTCTATTTTACGGGTGTTTTGAGCAATTAACGCTACAAATCAAAGAGAAGAGACATGATACTAAATGTTAGGCAAGATTGGTTGTGAAAGGATTTCAGCAGAAATTTTGTATTGATAATACTGATGTTCTCACTCCTGTTTTCAAGATGACTGTTGGATCGAGGTTAGCTTGTAATCTCTAGTCGTGAGGGTCGACTTGTCCCTCGATATGACTAGTTGCAGCGGAATTAATAAGAGTAACTTAAAGAATGAAAAGTAAATGAAAGCTCACTATTTTAGGTGGAAACCCAACAGGGAAAAACCACCCCTTCCAGCAGTTACTGGAAGGATTCTCAACTTCAAACTTTATTAATGCCCTTGGTTTGGGACTACACTTAAATCAGTCAGTACAGCTCCCCGTTTACTACTGTTCTAAGCTGCAGTCTTTGTTCCTCAGACACCAACAACTCAAAGCTCAGCAGCACTCTGTGTCTCAAGCTAGATGGACTGACAAAGTCTCTAGCCTGCTACCGAAAGCAATCGAACCAACGTAGTAAACGCGATCCCGACTACTCCCTTGCTGCTTTGACTCGCCGCCTTGTGCTCTGTTCTTGATTGCTCGCCGCTCTCTCACAAAGTCACACAGATCCTGGCTGCCTCTCCAGCCTTTTATACTGAGTCACTTTCCTTCCCCAACAAACCCTACAACCATGCAAGATTCAATTAGGAAAGATCAAATCTATTCAAATCTTTAATCAATATTTGATCTCCAAATCTGATCAACAGTTAGAATATTATCTCAAACAATATAATCAGTTAAAGCAACAAAATATTCGTCCCTGATTTTTCTCTAGCCGAAATATCAGGAACGGCTAACGACTTCAGACTAGTCGTTGTTCACGACCTGACTGTCGCTGGTATGTCCACTAAAGTACATTTTGCACACTCAATACACTAGTCAGTATTGATCACTTGTCATCATCAAAACCCAAGGGTTCAACAATTTCCCCCTTTTTGATGATGACAAATAACCGAGAAAAAATAAGAACAAGTGATGTGCAGATTCAGTTACCGACCAAGTAACCGAGCATTCCCCCTAAGTCCATGCGTTAGGTCCTCTTATTAAGATTCCTTAAGAACTGAGTGAACTGAGTCCTTTACCTGCACATAACAACCACTACTTCCCCCTTTTGTCATTATCAAAAATACCATAATCTGGGTTAGTAGAATAGAGGACAAGTAAAACACCAAAATATCAGTCAAACATAATCAGGTGCAAAAGAGTGCAGTTCAAGATAAAACAGCCCGTCACACCAGGCAAAAAGGACAAAATCAGTTCAAAGTTTTAACAAGAAAGGGAAAATGTGCTAGGATCGAAACAGGAGGGGCCTTGAGACTGGTCATCAAAGATCAAGTGGTGCGACTGGTGGTCTGAGCAGCAATAAATTGATCCATCTTAAGCAGTTGATCCACCTTATCATTCAAAGACCGGAGCAGGCTGATAATTTCCTTCCTCTGAGAAACAGCACTGATATCCTCAGCTTGCTCCTGAACCTCTTGATCATCATCCAGGTTCACCACTGGCACTGGCTCCTTTTTCTCCTCCTCATCTCTGTCTACTCCCTCAGGTAACTCATACTTGTGTACCCAGCCAATGCCATCACTCCAGGCATAATTGATACGGCCCATATGTCCTTCATTGAGTTGTCGAGAGCAGCAGACTTCAACCTTTGGATGATATGCATTTAAAATGTAGAAGAATTTGACCAGTCGGGGATAGGGCAGCTTTTTGGACTGAGACTTCTTGACAACCACCATGAGCTGGAGGATGATCTTGGGCAAATTCACTGATGCCTTTGTCAATATCTTCCATAATAATACCTCCTCATAGGTGGTGGGTACTGTATGCTTTCCTCCCTTGGCAGCAGACATAGTGCTAAGTACTCAAGAAGTACTCGAGAGACCACTGGCATATTATCTCCTTTCCCCAACACGTCTCATGTATCTCTGCCTCAGTAACATCCATAGGAATTCCTGCATAAATCTCATCATACCCTTCACACGGAATTCCCAGAATGGTTGCAAGATCCCTCTCTGTAAACTTAAACTTCTCCTTACCCATCTTAAAACAAACTGTGATCAACTTACTACTGGACACAAGTTCAAAAGACTTATAAAACTCCTTCACTAATCCAATGTCTACCATTGCTGGTCCCACAAACAACTCATCCCATCCTTGATGAGTAAACAATTTAACAACCAATCTAAGATCATTATCAATTAAGTAGTCAGGGTCGAAAGCCATATCACGATCAATACCTAGGTATGACATGTCTGATGACTTTGGGAAGTCCTTGGCTGCATCTCTCCTTGTTTTCGTCTCGAATCTAATTCTCACCTGACGTCCATCGGAGATGGGAGACTCTGCCTTTCTCTTGGTGCTTGGCGGTACTCCAGATGCAGCTCCTTTACCTTTGTTTCTGGTGCCAATCCTTCTGCCTAGAGAGATGCCTATACTCAGACTTTCCTCCTGACTGTTCTGTGAAGTCTGTTTCTCTTTACCGTCTACATTGTTGTCTGAAGACTCCTCGCTATCAACTACTGATATTGCCTGTTTTCCACCATCCTTAGTAGGTGCTGGTAGCTCTTCAGTAATCTCCTTTATCCTAGTGTCACTACAGATATTGCCTGTTTTCCACCATCCTTAGTAGGTGCTGGTAGCTCTTCAGTAATCTCCTTTATCCTAGTGTCAGGCACCTTCTCAAGATTCAGAGGTGAGTCAGGCTGATGGGAAGTCCCGACCTGTTCCACTCTTTTGGTCGGCGACTTATCAGAGAGGACCACTCCACTCTTCTTCTCATGACTCACAACCTCCTGAGTCATCTCAGTCTCCAAACCCATTCCATCAGTCTTCTCTGCTGACTTCTCCTTCTGAGATTGATTGTCATCACTAGGAACAGACTTCACAATGTTGGCAATCGTAGTGTCAATTTATTCTTCAGTTGGAGCAAGCGCCTCAGACGCTGGGTGACACTCTGAGGGGCCGCAGACGTGGATACCGATGCCTTGGCGGTCTCAGCTGCTGCCTTCGCCTGTTCCATCTTCTCCACCGCACATGCCATAACTCTCAATTCCTCCGGTGTGAGTAGTGCGGCAAGGTTGAACTTGGAGAAATTCATTGGGGAGAGTTGGGGTTTGGATTAGGATTTCTGAGATTAGGGTTTCGCGTCTGATACGGCAGGGTTCTGATATGTGATAAGAATTGATTCCCACAACCCAAATAAGTATCATCAATATCTCCCTCGAGATATTCGCTTACCAAAATTCAAATTTCAAAATCGGTTTCAAAATTGTCTAAATCCATCACCTCTCCTGACTTGATAAGTCCAAGCGTCTTCTTCGGGTGTTTAAAAAATCTGCGTCTCATTGGTCAACTTCGTGGTGGATAATGAATGCTGTCAGACACCCAGTACTTACCACTAGTCACTTTGATTAACCAGTCCCAAGGTGCAAAGTGAAGGAAGTAATGCTGTAGTTGTCCTAGTGACAGAAGACATTACTCCAAAGAAAAACATGTTAATCAAAGAATCACATAATCACACTAAAGCATATAATCATTCGCAAATATGTGTGTATTTTCTATTACTAGTGTCTCCGAACTACTAGTTAAAGAAAATAGGGACTGGAAACAACTAGTTTTAGAATAGGCTAGGGATGGTTTCAACCACTTCCTTTAGGCTTATGATGTGGGAACAAATAGGAAGTGTTGTTAGGTCACAAAGAATTTTCTGAAGTATATCTCGGTTTTACCACATGTGACGGGAGTCTTAAGCTGTACATAAAATACTAGTTACACAAGACATGTGACCTCTAGTCGATGATTACTTATCACTTCTATCTACTAACACACCAGAGCATGAGTATTCAGATCAGACAGAGGTCAGTAGTAGAAGTTATATACTGATTAGAATAGAGAGATCATACCCAGCTCGATTTAGAGCCTTTCGAAGAGTTCCCTATGCAAGGCCTTCGTGAAAATGTCAGCGACCTGATCATCTGTCCTACAGTAGTTCATTATAACTACTCCTTTTTCAACCCAGTCTTTTAGAAAGTGATAACGTGTCTCTATATGCTTTGTTCTAGTGTGCTGCACAGGATTTTTAGAGATTTCAATAGCACTAGTGTTATCACATTAAATGGGAACTGAAAGCAATTTAAGACCATAGTCGACTTCCGGTCCACTCTACTTCCAGCAAAGTCAGCATCGGTATATCCTATCAGTTCTAGCGATTCTCCTCTAGGATACCACAGCGCCAAGTTGTCAGCCCCTTTAAGATACCTGAGCATCCTCTTAACTGCCTTCAAGTGTGTTTCTCTGGGGTCAGATTCAAACCTGGCACAATCTGGTCGGCTAGCAGTTAAGTAAAGGAGTGAACCTATCATTCCCCGGTAAAGTTTCTGATCAACTGGTGGAGCTGACTCGTCCTTAAGCGAGTCATTTGGGGATATCGGTGTACCAAAGTGTTTGGCATCGCCCATTCCAAACTTCTTTATCATCTCCCTCAGGTACTTCTGTTGGTAAATCTTGGTTCCTTCTTTTTCCTGTGACACTTGCAAACCAAGAAAGAAAGTGAGTTCACCTTCCATACTCATTTCAAATTCGGTTCTCATGAGCTCTGAAAATTCCTTGACAAGAGAAGTGTTAGTGGATCCGAAAATAATATCGTCTACATATACTTGAACTACTAGTATATCACTTCCCTTTTTCAGCAAGAAAAAAGTCTTGTCCACCTGTCCTCTGGTGTATCCATGATCAAGTAGAAACTGGGACAATCGCTCATACCAGGCGCGAGGGGCCTGTTTCAGACCATACAGTGCTTTTTCCAATCGGTAGACATGATTTGGGAACTGGTGATCTTCAAAGCCAGGTGTCTGAGACACATACACCTCTTCTTTCAGAATTCCATTCAGAAAGGCCGTCTTAACGTCCATTTGATACAACTTGAATCCATGGTAGGAAGCATACGCAATCAGCAGTCTGATTGCCTCCAGTCTTGCCACTGGTGCGAATGTCTCATCATAGTCTATGCCTTCCTGCTGATTATACCCTTGCCACCAATCTTGCTTTGTTTCGTACAATGTTCCCTTGATCATCAAGCTTGTTCTTGAATACCCACTTGGTACCAATGATGGTCCGGTCAGATGGACGAGGGACTAGTTCCCAGACTTTGTTGCGCTCGAACTGGTGGAGCTCTTCTTGCATGGCTACTACCCAGTCTGGATCTTTCAGTGCTTCAGTCACCGTTTTTGGTTCTGCAAGAGAAACAAAGGCAGTGTTAGCACAGAAACTCAATAATGCAACTTGACCATTCCACTAGTGTTCTGAGATAAAGGTTAGGAAGTTCAATATGATAGTCTCTGAATTTGATCGGAGGATGACTCTGTCGTCCACTTTTTCTGGGAACTCCTTGTTGTTGCTGTGTCTGCATTCTTTGTCTCCTTCTGGTGGAGCACTTCCGGAGCCTGGTAACTGATTATTCTCATTTGCTTCATCTTGTTCATTATCAGCCTCTGGTTCCACAGCAGTATCTTCTTCTCTGTCAGATTCTTCATCTTCTGCATTGTTATCATTATTTGACCCCTCTCCACCACTTGTTCCTTGAGGAGCAGGAACTGGTTCATCCACAGGATCCTCCTCTGGGGTCCACTCATCTCTGGTTAGTTCGAAGTCATCATCGTCATCTTTCGTCAGCTCCAAGGTTCTCACAGATTTTCCTCCCATTACTGACTCATCGAACCTGACATGTATTGACTCTTCTACTCTCTTCAACCGATGATTATAGACTTTGTAGGCTTTGCTTGAAGATGAATATCCAACAAAGTTCCTTCGTCACTTCTTGGATCAAACTTACCAAGGCTGTCCTTACCATTATTGTGCACATAGCACTTGCAACCAAAGACACGCAGGTGAGACAGATTTGGTTTTCTACCCCTCAGAAGCTCATATGGAGTCTTATCAATCCCTGGTCTCAGATAGGCTCTGTTGATGATATAGCATGCGGCATGTAGTGCTTCGGCCCAGAAGTTTCTAGGAAGATTACTGGCTATCATCATGGTTCTAGTCATGTCCTCTAGAGTTCGATTTTTCCTTTCCACTACTCCATTTTGTTGGGGGTCCTAGGAGCAGAGAAGTTATGACTTATACCTTCCAGTCTGCACATGTCAAGAAATTGAGAGTTCTGGAACTCTGTTCCATGGTCAGTACGTAGTGAGATAATAGATAAGTCAAGTAATCGTTCAACACTAGTTTTCCAATTTTCGAACTCATCAAAAGTCTCATCTTTAGTTCTAAGAAAATAGTCCAGGTGTACCTTGAGTAGTCATCAACAATGACTAGTACATACCGATTACCTCCTCTACTCTGGACACGCATCGGTCCACACAGATCCATATGAATCAAGTCTAGAGGCTTCTTGGAACTCACCCAGTCCTTTGATTTGAAGGAGCTTCTCACCATTTTACCTTTGGCACAAGAACTACACACTCCTTTCTCAGATTCCTTCACGCTGGGTAATCCTTCCACTAGATTCTTCTTTTGGAGTTTGGAGAGAAGACGTAGACTGGCATGTCCTAGTCTTCTGTGCCATAAATCAGAATCATCCGAGTGCGACACAAGGCACAACTCCCCTTCTGGCTCAAACGAGTGATCAACAATATAGACATTGTTATTTCTTATTCCCTTCAGAAGAACCTTTCCTGTCTCAATGCGCTCAACCAAACAGTCAGTATCAGTGAAAATAATTCGATTTTTACCTTTTTGTGATAACTGAGCAACACTTAACAAGTTGTAACTTAGACCCTTAACATAACTAACATCTTCTACTTGAGTAGTACTAGACAAACTTACAGTACCGATCCCACAAATTTCACCTCTGCTCTTGTTTCCAAAGGTGATCGGTCCTCCTTGATGTTTATTTAGAGTCAGAAACCACTCCTTGTTCCCTGTCATGTGGAGTGAGAACATGCGCTGTCTATGAACCACCTTTGTCCCTTCATCCTTACCTGCAAGGAAAACATCAGTCTTACGGACCCAGATTGACTTGGGCTTAACTGCTTTAGATTTATAGGAAACAACATTAATAAATTTATTAGTAGGATTTGGTTTCCATTCTGTTCCAAGATCAATTTTCCTTCTTGGAGTTTCCCTAGGTCTTCCTCCTGTGGTTCGTGTATCCTTTGGAGTTGACTGTCTCTGTCTAGTCCAGTGTTGTGGTCGTTCCTTATGATAGTGAGGTGCTTTCATAACCTTGAGGGTACCTTTGTTGTGATCTCATAGATTCCTTCCATTTTGATTCCCCCTGACTTCCTGACCACGATTCTAGTGTATGTCTCATTTCTTTCCCTATCGGCCTTTAACTTACCACATTCTCTGCGGTAATGTCCATTATTACCACAGTGCCAGCAGACACGGTGCGATCTCAGGTTTACGTACTTACTGTTCCCGGTCTGAATGGTTTCCCTTTCTTTCGTGCCTGGAAGTCCAATGGTTCAGTGTTGTCTGCTTGCTTCTTCCACATCTTATATGCCTTAGAACCATCAAATGGCACATACTGGTTGTTGGACTGGTCTTTCGGAATTGTTTGGCTATTATGTGTTCTGTCAGAATAGTGGAGGTGATGTGTTTCTCCTCAGCAACATATCCAAGACCTGGTCGGAATCTTTCTCTCAGGGTAGGTACCTTTGATCATTAGTAGCATTAACTACAGGTGCCTTCAGCTTCAGCTTGTCTAGTTTTGTGACCAGTTCGTTATTCTCTAGACTCTTCCTTTCCAGTTCATCAACTAGTTCTGTTTTCTCCTTTTCCAATTTCTGTATCTCATCCTTCAATTGCTTGACTTCCTCTTTCAGATCAGGACAGTTGTTACATTTGACAGACTTTTCTTAATCGCATCCTGAAGTTCTATAGCAGTACTTGACCATAAGAGATTGTCCTCAGTAAGACCTGCAATTTCAACTTTCTGTCTTCCAATATACTACTCATTTCTTCATTCACATCGGTTAGTTTTTCAGGAGTTCTAGTAAATCAGCACGAGACATTCTAGAAGGAGAGTTAGTATTTACCTCATTATTAGCGTCATCTCCAAGTGCCATTAAGCATACTTCCCGATTCACTGGTAGGTCACAGTCACTTTCTTCTCCTTCATCTCCCCATGCAGCCAGCATTGCTTTGCCATCCCTTTCAGTAGCAGGCTTTCCCGCCTTCTTTCTCAGACACTCAGTTGATATATGTCCTTTCTTTTGGCACCACCAGCATATGATGTCCTTCTTGTCTTTAGGACCAGTCGATTGTGTGTTCTGATTAGAGGACTGTGAGTTCTGGTTGTCTCCTCTGTTAACCTTTCTGAATTTCCTCATAGCATCCAGTTTTGTCATTCTTAGTGCTCTGGTGATCAAAGCAGTGGATTCATCAAGGTCCTCATCATCTTGAGCATCAGTCTGGACTAGTTCAAACGCTTTTTCAACTTTAAGTGCCAGTGATTTGGACTTTGTAGCTTCTCTGGAGGCCGTCTTCCCTTTGAACACGATAGCATGTGATTGAAGTCTCGCTACAAGTTCTTCCAGTGTTATAGCTTTAATATCTGATTGAGCATGAAGAGCCATTGCTATGTGATCCCAGCTAGGATCCAGTGCCTGGAGGAACCGGTGAGTGATTCTCCAATCTTCCATCTTTTCACCAAGAAAGACTAGTTGTCCCACACATGTCTGGAACCTGGAGTGGAAGTCCTCCAGAGATTCATTCCTTCCCTAAGTGACTGACTCATATTCCTTGAGTGCTGTCAATATTCTGTTCTTCTGGATATCCTCATTCCCAGAGTACAGTCTTTCAGGGCCTCCCAAATCTCATTAGCAGTGTCATAACCTAGAATCTTCCGTTTGTCTCCTTCGCTCAGTGCTTGAAGGAGAACTCTTTTGGCACGATGATTCTTCTCAACGATCCGATAATCTTCTTCATCATAGAAGTTCTCATCCTTAACCAGCATCATTTGGTCCAAAATTGGTTCATCTCCTCTAGTAATGACCTTCCAGACTTGAGCGTCCAGAGAACACACATGTGACTTGAATTGTTTGACCCACCAGTCATATTCTCCCGATTTCAGTGGCGGGGTGTCCAATCTCCGAAGTTTTTAGCCATGATACCTGCAAGCTAACACAGATCTAGAGCACCGGGCTCTGATACCAATTGTTGGATCGAGGTTAGCTTGTACTTCTAGTCGTGAGGGTCGACTTGTCCCTCGATACGACTAGTCGCAGCGGAATAAACAAAAGTAACGTAACAAATAAAAGTAAATGAAAGCTCACGATTTTAGGTGGAAACCCAACAGGGAAAAACCACCCCTTCCAGCAGCTACTGGAAGGATTCTCAACTCCGAACTTTATTAATGTCTTTGTTAGGACTACACTTGAATCAGCTAGTACAACTCCCCGTTTACTACTGTTCTAAGCTGCAGCCTTTGCTCCTCAGACACCAACAACTCGAAGCTCAGCAGCACTCTGTCTCAAGCTAGATGGACTGATAAAGTCTCTAGCCCGCTACCAAAAGCACCCGAATCAACGTAGTAAACGCGGTCACAATTGCTCCCTTGCTGCTGCTCGCCTGCTGCTCTGACTCGGCTTCTTGTGCTTGTTCTTGATCGCTCCCGCTCTCTCACAAAGTCACACGATCCGAGCTGCTGCGCCAGGCTTTTATACTAAGCCACACACCTTCCCAACAAACCCTACAACCATGCAAGATTTAATTAGGAAATATCAAATCTCTTCAAATCTTCAATCAATATTTTATCTCCAAATCTAAACGGCAGTTAGAATATTATCTCAAACGATACAATCAATTAAAGCAACAAAATATTCTTCCCTGATTTTTCTCTGGCCGAAATATCAGGAACTGCTAACGACTTCGGACTAGTCGTTGTCCACAACCTGACTGTCGCTGGTATGTCTACTGAAGCACAATCTGCACACTCAATACACTAGTCAGTATTGATCACTTGTCGTCATCAAAACCCAAGGGTTCAACATAAATACAAAATAATAATGACTTAACTACAATATTCTGTGAATTGGTAATTTGAGTAAATTTGTTATACGCAACCTTCTCATTTGTTACACTCGAAATTCTAGCTCCTCTTGCAACATAAGTTAGATCCATAGATGGTTAGTTCACTCTATAAGATTATTAAATTTTATCAAACCCTGCTTGCACAAAATTAAAAGGAAGTGGCATGGGTAAGATGATGATAACAAAGATATGTGAATCATATATAAAAACGAGGGATTTTACACTAGGAAAGATTCAAACGAGGCCATATTATATGATAACAAAATATTATAGTGGGCTTTCGGCAATGAGACTGTATAATATAAAGAGAGCGCATATAAGGTTACACTTATTGTAAAATAGATGAGTCGATATATGCACAGGTCAAAGTAAAACTTATATACTCATGTCAGATAAATCATATTTATCAACAAACTCATTACAAAAAATTCTAATTTGCCACATTTAAAGTTTTTATTCCTCATTACCATTATGTGTTGGGTTAGATTTTATTTAGGAATTAATTTAGTTTAAGGGTTAATTTTAATAGTTAATTAGGGGTTATTTTAATAGATAACGAAATAATGATGGGGTGACTACATCAAACAAAATTTGAACTGAAGGGTGGTTTTTTTAAAATAATGGAGGGATGGTTTAGTTCAGATTGACCTTTGAACGGGTGGTTTTCGACAAAAGCCCTATAATTATTTTTCTTTATTTGGTCAAATTATAAATAAGGGTTTTTGTCAAAAACCACTCGTCCAATAGGTCAATTTGAACAAAATCACCCTCCAACTTTTAAAAAATTAATCACCCATGAATTCAAATTTCATTTAGTATAGCCAGTCCATCACTATTCCTTTTACTATTCTGATAAATTTTAACTGTTGACTTAATTGACCCTCATTAATTCATAATTATATAGACAAATAATTCCCGATTAACCTTTAAAATTAAATTTAACCCTTAAATTAAATTAATCACTAAAAAAAACAAATCAAAATCATATTTATATAGTTTAATAATCCTAATTGAATATTCAATTAACCCTTATAATTAAATTAACCCTTAAACTAAATTAATATTTAAATTAATTAACTGTCAAACTAAATATAACCTCAAAAGAAACTAAACCCAAATCATAATTATAGAGTTAAATAATCCTAATTAATTATTCAATTGATCCTTAAAATTCAATTAAACATTGAACCAAAAAAATAAATTAGCTAAACTAACCCAAACGATAATTATAGCTAAATAATCCTAATCAATTATTCAATTATCTCTTAAAATAAAATTATCCTTGAACAAAAGTAAAATCTAAACTAAAATAACTCCAAACCATAAATATAAAATTAAATAATCCAAATTAGGATTATTTAAAATAAGGGAAAATTACAAAAACATGTTCTGGACTACCACACAATTTCAAATTGAATACCGGACTATCTTAATTTTCAATTTATTAATTTTGGACCAAATTGCATAGTATAATTTCACACTGTTAAACCTAGTGCAGACTCTAATACATTAAGAAATTTTTATAAAGATTTGAACTTTAAGAAAGATGATGCAAATATTTGATTTGGAACAGTTTTAAATATTTTGGGTCATAATATATAAGATCTAGACTAAAATTTCAGATTTTTTTATTATGATTCATCAAGCAGAGTGCCTTTGACTTATTGTAATGATTTGATCTAAAGTATGATACATTTTTTAAATGTCCTTTATATTTATCATACATTTTCTTATTTGAAAATTTAATTACATTTTTGGGTATATAAATAAACTCAATTCAAATCGTAGTATTAATTATGATCTTAATTGAGTATGGAATTATATTTAACGTCGCTAGGTTTAACGGTGTGAAATTAAACTATGCAAGTTAGTCCAAAATTAATAAATTAATAAATTAAAAACTAAGATAGTCCGGTCCTTAATTTGAAATTGCATGGTAGTCCAGGACATGTTTATATAATTTTTATTTATCAATTTAATAATGAATTAATGAATGTCAATTGAGTCAACAGTTAAATTCAACAAAATAGTTAACCGAATAGTAACAGGGAAGGGTGGTTTCTTTTTAAAGTTGAAGGCATAATTTTATTCAAATTGACCTATTAAACGGATGATTTTCGAAAAAAATCCAATGGCAATTGCTAAATCACTTAATTTAGAAACAAAAACCACCCTTAATTTAACCCTAATTGAGTAATAGTACATTCTGATTTCAGTCGCCTATAAATCAAAACGCTACCCGACCAACAGAACCCAAAAAAAAAAAAAAAAAAAAGAGAAGAAAAAAAAAAAAAAGAACCCAATTCGCTCTCGAAATCCGACATTACGTGAACATGACAAGTACGGAACCTTTGAAGAGGTTGGTGAAGCTTGTTGCAAGGGCTTTTTACGATGATGTAAAACCCGCTGTTGTCGTTCTTGATGCACTCGCCAGGCGTGGACAATGGGTAAGAGAAGAGAGCTTAGCAAGGGATTTGAAATTGCAAAGCAAACAGCTACGCCAGTGCTTGTACTATTTAGAAAACGAGAAATTGATTGTTCGAGCCAAGCGCAATAATTCTGGGGCACATGCAAGCTCTTATTGTTGCATAGACTATGGCAGAATTTACGATGTTGTGCGGTATCGACTGCACCACATGCGGAAAAAACTGAAAGGTGACGCTGCAGCGGTACAAGAATACGTTTGTCTCAATTGTACAAAAAGATACAGTGATTTTGATGCTATGAGTCTGATTTCGTTCGAGTCCGGAAGTTTTCACTGTGAGAGTTGCAATCATGAGCTCTGAAGGCAACAGCAGTTCGAGAAGACAGCAAAAAGATGCTCGAAAGGATGAATGTGCAACTCAAGCCTTTGATGGAACAACTAAATAGAATAGAACATTTGGATTTCCCGGAGTTTGCAACTCTACAAGATTGGGGAGCTGAATTGTCTACTGATTCTTCTCAAGGATACAGGGAAATACAAGTGGAGGTTTTTATGTCCCAAGATGATGATGTACAAGACGAGAATACCCAATCAGAAGCAAAAAGGCAAAAGGTTCAGGTTCCATGGATGTCCTCGTCCCTGCCAACTAGAGAAACCAAAAATGACTCGAAGACCGATTGAGGTGGCCATCAAATACAAGAAAGCCATGAACATAAAACTTCAGTATTCAAACATCAATTTCAAGATGTTAGGCAAATATCATTACTATAATTTCAGTAAATTAAAGAGGGCGGGCTGGTTGCCCCATCCGTAATGTCAGATAACTTATTAATAGGACAGATACCATGCCTCATCAGGAAAGAGGCAATTCCAAGCCATGGCATTAGGTGGCAGACGCTTGCATCTGTTCCAGTTGGTCTTCAGAGATCAAAGCTGCACGATATGTGATGTATTGTATAGATGTCATGATCCACACGGTACAAGGGTTTGCAACAAGATTGCGATGATACTACCTTTTCAAGGTTATGGATCCAGAAGTACAACTTCCGCATGGACAGAAGCCCGGCGGAATCTTAATAGTTCTTTTACTAATTCCCATCCCCTGTCAAGCGATGCAGGCTTGACAGTCATTCTTTCCAGGCCAGGTGTTACTGATAACAGAAAGCTGATGAAGTCTAGTTCTTGAGTAGCACCTGAAATCCCAGACACTTTTATGTGCCGCAAGAAGGTCAAATGACCATCCCATTGGCTTGGTTCTTCAAAAAGAATTGCAGCTGCCATGACATCACCATGATCTTCAGGACGTGCCTGTGGTACACTAAGCTGTATTATTACCGACAGATAAAGCATACAACTTAAACAATCGTTATCTGTTCAACTCTCCTGGAAGCAAGGGGCATCGAGTTTCAAGTAGGGCTAGTCAAGAATGACAGTGACAAGAATTGTATATGATGACTTGAAAGATATAAGAACATAAATAAATTAAGTATAAGCTGTATATGAAGACTTGAAAGATATAAGAACATAAATAATTAAGTATAAGCTTCTAAAAGTGAAACTAACCAGCATCTCTAATTCTTGAACATTAGGACAGCATCTCAACAGGTTGAGAGCCGCAAGAGTTTCTTCTGAATCAATGAAGTTGATACGTACTGAGAGGTAACTTAAATCAAGACATGGAGCAGGTAGCCTTCCCATTATATTTCCAACAGCTAGGTACTGCACAACATGAGAAGCAAGACCATGAGTCAGCCTATCAAGCCGTAATTTCATTTTCTCGAAATACATGAAATTCTTAAATAGTTGCAAATTAATCATATTACACACTCACATGAGAGTATACATATGAGTAACGCTGTACACGTCCCAGTTTAGCTACATATAGACTTCATTAAAATTAACCATTGATGAGGAAACATTGCATATACCTTCAAAAAGTAATTCTGCACTTCCAATCTCTCAACATGAGGCAAGCTGCTACAGAACCTGACCAAATTGCTGGAGTAACTCCCGTTGATTGGATATACATCGCTACCAACATTGACATACAAGCCAATAGAAGCAATTGCTAACTTAACAGTGTTTATGAACAAAATGTCCTCAAAGATGCCTCCAGTGTCAAAGAATTGGAGTTTGGGAGCATTAACTTTGAGGAGACTAAAACCATCAAAATTCATCAGGGTCAACCTCTCTAGTTGGGGGCAACTAGCAATCATATTTTCAAATGCCTCTTGGTCCATCGTAATATGCTGCAAATCCAGACTCTTCAAGCATTTGAAGCCAGTAAATGTTGATGGAGGATTCAGATAACAGTTGAATAGTTCAAGATGAAGTAAATGTTGGCATGAATATAAGCATGACGGAAGCTTGTAACGTTGACCCTTCCAAATCTCAAGAATCAATTCTTTGAATGCGCTTCTTGATAAATATAGAACCCATCGATCTATGTCACTGACAGCGAGCAAATCTCTGTGGGAGAGCTTGAATCGGTGGATAGGTCCAATGTGAAGCAAGAGAACATGATCAATAATGTTGATGAGCTTGTTCTTGATGACAACCTGATCTTGTGAGGAAACTAAGGTGCAATGGTTATCAAAAACGAGTTCTGGAAAGGTGATCCATTTATAACGCCACTTGCGTGACAGAATACTTGTTCTCACAGCTTCCCTAATTGGGAGTTTGGACAATATTTTATCCATGATGTGCCCTGGTAAGTCACTGATAACATCTTGCTCCATCCCTTTATTGGATGGGATCTTTGGTGGCCCTCTGTGGTTCTGAAAGTTTGATCAGTGAAACTGTGTTATGATGCATTTGATCTAAGATAGACAGACCAACAGTCAAGCAATGAATACAGTCATACTTTATATTTTTGAAATCCAACTTCGATCACATACGAAACTCATATAACAACAAAACTAGCATAATTCCATGAAAAATTTCTGCAACTGCTGCAAACATTAGAACCAACCCAGAAGAGCTTGAACCGCTTCCAACACCTATTTCTAATAATGCTATGAGCAGGTCATGTTAACTTCAATAATACGGCTGGATTGAGTTTAAAAAATTGGAGAAAAATCAATAGCAACTTTGGATGTTGGCGGTCAGATTTCAACTCTTACAACCAATTAGATGAGAGAAAACCAACAGCTCAAGGGTGAGAAAATATAGCGAATCAATAACAAATAAAGAAACTGCAAAAGGATAAGAGTAGCATACCATATCTTCTTCTTCTTCTTCTTCTTTTTTAAGTTGCTGTATATAATCTACAAGCACGATTTGGCAAGTGAAGTCTTTGAAAGTCCACTTCAGAATCCAAGAGCTGCTGTCACAAATACGAAAGGTGCGAATTTCAGCATTTTACCAAAAGCACAATAGTAATTTTTTACTTATTTCAGAATTGGGGGTTCAAATCATTGACAGGTGAAACAAATCGAGAGTACAAATCCGAAAAGAAACATATCATTTTAGTGCATAAGGAATCTACGAAATCTTTCAGTTATCAAACAAAGAAGCAAACTCAATAAGCAAAATTTCCATTCGACATTCAATCCCTTCTGACTTAACGAAATCAAGAAACCCTAAAACCCAGCTGATATCCATCCGAAATTGAAACTTAGGCAAGTCAAAACAAAGTCAAAGTCAAGTATAAACTCAATAAACACCCAAATGCTCAAAATTGGTGCCCTAGCCCCAATTAACACATACATGTATATGATACAGACGTTACGGCAAGTGAAAGCCCCTCTTTACCAATCGACTGTCGCTGCTTCTCGCTCTTCACCTATTGATGGTGTGAGATTGATCGACGAGGCAGTTCAGAATTAGTCGCCGACAAGATACAGCTGTAGTCTCTCTCTAGAGAAGAGTGGTAATAAAATAAAAATATAAAAATTGGGAAGGGATGAGCTATAAAGTGCTAGTTTTGGTATAAAATATAAAACTATTTCAATCGTAGATTGATTTCAATCCAAAAATAAAGGAAAAAATTGGGAAGGGATCAAATACGCATCTAAATACTTACAAAAATAACAATAAAGGGCAAATCCGTAATGTTACAAAAATAATTATATTTGAAAATTATATTTTCATATCATATCCTAAAAATCCTCCAACGAATTATATCAATTACGTTCTTCTTAACAATTACGGACGAGAATCAACATTCAGGTTCAAATCCGTAGTACGAAGTCGCAATAGTGTTTTTGGTCGGTTATACTGTTTTAATTGCAATTACGATTCTTAATGGACATGATCCAAAATATTGTAGTGTATGGTTCTAGAACCATATAGTTCAAATATTTGGACCATATCAAAATTGACGATCCTATTTGAATATTTTCGTCGATATGGTTCAAGTATTTGTATTGGATGGTTCTAGAACCATAGTTAGCAAATTGATGGACCATGTATAGGTTCCCTAGCTCTCTACCACTCTTTTCTAAACCTGCAAAAAACAGCCAACATGGTATTATATGTTCTAGCCAAATACAAAATAGTCTGCGAGTATGATTCAATAAATTGATAAACATGGTTTATGAACCATAATCCACAATTATTTGGACCATACTAATCGAGTATGGTTCAACAAATTGTTAAGCATGGTTCATGAACCATGTTTATATATTTTTTGAACCTTACAGTATACTCATGTTTAACAAACTATATCAACCGGATTGCTGCTGATGTTTTATAATTGAAAGTCGATTCACAATGTCAGACATCAAATGTCGCACAAAACGAAACTATAACTAAATCGCAACAGTTTAAATGAAACCCTAGTATAATAGACATACGAAACCCTAAGATAACTTACAAGCCAAGCAGAGACATGTGCGTGACGGATGATAACAATCCACTCAGACACGGCTGAATTCGTTTCTTCGTTTGATTTTTAGAGGTTGTTTCACAATTTTAAAATACCCTAATTTTTGGATTGAATTATGTTTTGTGAAACAACCTTATTTTGTTCTTCCTAAATTACCCTCGCATTTAATTTCTAATTATTTTAACTCCATATTTGGTAACTTTTTTATTTGATTTGGTTATAAATCTGGTCTGTTAATCTAATTTATTTAATGGTTCATATTAGTGTATATTTTATACACATAAGAGACTTTATACCAGATCTTCAATCCATAAAAATTAAAAGATTTTGCAAGGAGATTTAAGGAAAATTATTAAAAAATATGGAATGACGTTTTCATTCCACGTGGCAAATCACGTTTGGATGAAAACACCGGGTATAATTTTTTGAAGTGTATTCTCAGTTTTAACGCAGGCACTTATTGTCCATGTGTATCGGCGAGTTCCAATTTCGAAGAAATATTTTTGGAATTTTACATTTTATGTTTGATTTTATCTACAAACGTTTTATTTAGAGTAAAATAAGAATCAAATAGAAATGAAATGTAGGGGTTGTATCATGTGGAACCCCCCCCTTTTCATGGATCCATGGATCCCCCTTTGCATCCGTTGATTGCAATTTCCTGTTTGCATTTTGGACGCACCAGATTGTGCCACGTGTTTGCATTTTTGAAATGCACACGTGAGTTGCACATGACAAATACACACGTGAGTTGCACATGCTCATTAATGCGCTAACACAATCTGGTGCGTCCAAAATGCAAACAGAAAATGCAATCAACGGATGCAAAGGGGGATCCATGGATCCATGAAAAGGAGGGGGTTCCACATGATACAATCCCATGAAATGTATTACATAACATGCATGTCATTTCAATTTACCATTGTATATACAATTGATTAAAACAATAAACTTTCACGTAGTTGGGATAGCAGACATCTCCTTCTGTTGTGTCCTTCAGCATTACTTGTCTTATAACGCTGAACTCTTTTTGCACTTGTGCTACTTAAAGCTTCACCCGTCTCATAATCTCGTTGGCTTCAGGGTTGACTTTCTAGCCAATCAGTTTGATTATAAATTTGGTAATGGGTGTTCTGCTCGTTATAACTCGCTTATATGCAGGGTTTGGAACATATAAATGACCAGTGTAAGATGCCCATGAAGACTCTGAAGGTATAATTCTAAAAACCTCGGACCATGTTCTAGTGTGTGTCATGATAGTATACTCGTACGTGATATATTCTTTAAACTGTAGATGAAAATCTTTGCATATGCGAGTGCGTGATTATATGGTTCTCGTACAGGTCTCAACACGAGACATCATATTCATTGGACTGTACGAAAGTGAAATAAATTAATGCGCCATTTGGTAGATCTCGAGAACCCCTCAAGACATTGTTATAACATTCAGATGAGTTCGTAGTCATTAAAACCCATCTACATCCCTCGCCGAACGCAAGAAACCATTTTTCTAATTAAAAAAATTTCAACCACTCGCATATCCTTGGCTTCGAATGCAGGTATCGAATCAAATTAGCATAAGCTTCCGTAAATTTTGCATTATTGATAAGTCGATTTCTCAACTTATTATTCACTTCATTACATACGAATTTGAGTACTTTATCAAGTTACTTGACTCCTTTATTCACTGTTTCGGGTTAAATACTTTCAGATTTGAATTTGATGATTGATGAGCAAGTATTCGGAAATTATGGCAGCCAGACCTTTCTACCTAGGAAAGATTGCATCAGGCAGCTCGAGTATCGGATTGAGACGAGTAATAGCTTGTTAGAAAGATAACTCAATCATCTACAACTTCTCAGTCTGTACAAAATTCAAATTCCAAGTTTTTGGAACAGATGGTGAGTTTTTGGAAGAAAATAGATCACCCTAAGAATGTGCACATTAGAGGTGCATTTTAGCAGTTTTTGAGCTCCCGGTGTCAGAATTGGGCTCATAATACCTCGTTTCGAAGAGAACGACGAGCCCGTCAGAAATCACCAGCCTTGCTCGTGAGGTAGGGTGTTTTTTGGACAAATTTGGTCGTTTACTATTTTATTTTGAATTTTTAGTATTTTATTATTATTTTCGAATATTTAATTATTTTTATTTTAGAATTTTGTTGTTTCCCTATATAAGGAAACTTAGTTATTAGTGTTAGACATTTGATTTTGAAGTTTAGTTGGATATGGTAAGATGACATGTATGCTTGGGAGGATGACATGTATGCTATTGGGAGGATGGCATGTATGCTTGGGAGGGATGGCATGTATGGTAATATTTTGTCCAAGTGATGTTGCCAACTATTGTGCTTGGAGGTGTATATATTATGACTAATTTATCATGTTTATAACATTGTTTCAAATAATAAACTGATATAACAGCGTTTAATTTAAATAAGCGTTGTAGTCATTAGGGTTCTAAACCCTGAACCCCGAACCCTAACCCTTAATCCAAACCCTAATTATAATAGCGTTTAAATAAATAAACACTGTAATATATATTAAAATTAATAATAAAATAATTACTTTTAACAGCGTTTAAATTCAAATAAGCGCTGTCGTAATTAGGATTCTAAACCCTGAACCCCGAACCCTAACCCTTAATCAAAACCCTAATTATAACAACGTTTAAATAAATAAACGTTGTAATATATATTAAAATTAATAATAAAATAATTACTTTTAACAGCGTTTAAATTAAAATAAATGCTGTAAAATTAAAATTAATAATTTTAAATCGAAAAAATGTATATATTACAGTGCTTAAAGCGCTGTAAAAGACATCTTTTTAGTATTTTTAAGTTTTAAAAATCAGGTAATATATTTTACATGTTGTTGTTAAGTTAAGAATTTAAAAACTCAATAAGTAACATTCAATTTATTACAATATCATGAGAACATATATAAGCATTTGAAATCGTTGTCATTTAAAAATTTGTACTGTGTCTCTTTACTAAGCAATAGGTTGAACAATGTACATTTTTGATCAACTATACTTTTCATTAATCAAAACACAACAAAAATGCAAGTCAATAATTATTTTTGAAGTAAATGAGTTATTAGCTTCATAAATCAAATTTTCAACTAAATTTGTTTTTCAAAAATCAATAAATTTTTGAAGAAAACAACAAAAAAAATATCATCAGTTTACAACAGCGCTTATTATGTTTAAGCGTTGTTGTAAATAGTATACGACAGCGCTTAAACATGATAAGCGCTGTTGAAAGTTTTTTTAATTTGATTTCCTTTAAAAAATACTCTTTAACAGCGTTTATATATTTTAAGCGCTGTTAAAGAGAGAAATGACGTGATTGGTCGACTCAGTTTCGCACAAAATTTTAATCCCAATCGTTGCTTAAAATAATCTAACAGTCCACATTCGATATTTAAAATTTCGGAATTTTTAATTACGCGCCCAAACTTCCCGCTACAATCTTTCTATATATATCAAACTTTACATTGAAATTTTTGTGTCAAATTATTTTAGTTCTTCACCGATTCGAGTAAGGATAAACACCTTTGTTAAGCTTTAGTGTTTTATATTGAAATTTTTTGTTAAGCTTTTATGTTTTGTTTCGTTTTATATTAACACTATGATATTAACCCTATTATTTTCTTGCAGATTTGTCGAATTTTGTGATAATGTCGAGGGTAATGTGACAAATTCAAGACGAGCCTGAGACAAATTCAGCACGAAGGCTAGGGTTTTGGTCCATAATTTTTTATTTGATTATGTTAGTAAAAAATCGAAAGTTAAAATCGATTTTAATTTCATTGTAATATTACGATTTAAATAAAATTGATTGCCTTTAAAGCGGTTTTAATTATTATTAAATTTCAAAAACCGTTTTATAATCCCCGAAAATATTATAATAAATATCTTATTGCAAAATATTTAACATCACTTTTACTTGAACGCTGTAAAAGAAAGAAATTCTAAATAATAGCGATTTAGTTTTTAAAAAATAATCAAAATTTTACAGCGCTTAAATAATAAAAACGCTGTAAAAGTAGTTAAGATACAACAGCGCTTAAATATAAAAAGGCGCTGTTGTATGTTTTATATTTTCCAATTATTTTTATTATTTTTATTTTCCAATTATTTAAAATTTTAATTATACAACAGCGCTTTATGTTTAAGCGCCGTTATAAGATTACTTTTTTATCAGCGCTTATTTTTTTAAGCGCTGTCAATAATAGTAATATATAACAGCGCTTATTTATTTTTAAGCGCTGTTAAAAACTGTCATAAACAACAGCGTTTTTTCTAAAAAAGCGTTGTAATAAATCAGTTATTTACAACAGCACTCGTTTCAATAGCGCTTCAAGAAGCGCTGTTAAAGGGCAAAAAAACGCTGTTATAAACATAATCTGTAGTAGTGGGTGCAAGCCCAAAACCTGCGGCTCAATCTAGAAAACAAAAAAAGAGAGAGGGGAGATTAGAGAAAAAGAAAAGGAGGCAGGGAGGTTGATTTTGGAGAGAAGACGACTAAGAAGAGAAGACGGCGGAGGAGGAAAAGAAGAGAGGCGATCAACCATTCGCGATGGTTCCTTCGTTCTTTACTTTTTCTTCTACTTATTTCTTTTGGTATTGTATTGCCATGAGTAGTGAGCAGTCGGTTGTTCCGGAATTCTACGGATTTCATGTGTATCCAACTCGATTTCATGTGATGAATGAATTATCATTTTGTTATATGATTCTATTCAATTCTACATGTTCTTATTCATATGTTCATGTTAATTAGTTAGCATTAGATGGATGGCTAATTTCATGAATTGCCCAGATTAGGAACCAACACTAGTAATTAATGGCTTGAGGTGATTAATCAGATTTATGTAGAATTGACACTAACTACGGTAGCCATGAATGATAGTACGTAGGTGAATGTTATTTGCAACATCGGTAATCGTGAGCAGTGACATACACGTAGTGGGGGAGTTAAATTTATTTGAAAGACTAGTGCTTAATATGTTTTTGGTTATTGACATTGCCTGTAATGGTGGGGTGTTAGTGATTAGAAATAATCGAGTTTTGCCTCGATGGAGGGACTCGTAGTATTAGGTGTGTAGCTTGAGTGATGATTCGAGGATGTCGGCTTACTCAAAAGCACACATGGTTTATTTTCATAAATCATATAACATGTTTATATTACGATTTCATTGCATGAATAGAGTGATACAAATGCGTGAAGTATGATTCCAGAACACTTCTTAAAGTCTTTTTATCTTTATTATTTGCTAACTTTAGAAATTTTAGAATCACATTTCACTTTCTGATTGAATTGATAAAACACATCACTAGTTATCTAGTATATGCACTACGTTTGCTCTCTTGGGATGATACTCGGACTTCCGAATTATATACTACTACTTGACCCCTAAAACGAATTAGACAAATATAAAGGGTTGAAAATACGTTTGTCAATTATCCATCATATATCCTGTCTTCTCAATTCATCCTTTAAGAAAGGTTCATTTTTCAACTTGGTGTTGAAATTGCTCTTCAAATGTTGAGACAAAATCTATGATATATAAGAGGAGGTTTTCACTCCTCAATAGTGTTCGTCGCCGCCAATATTTCCTTGTTCCGGTCAAAAATGACACACATGCCATCTCTCCCAGTCACACCCTCTCTAATACATCTCATGATCCATTTTTAGATAGAGGTATTTTCTCTCTCAACCAATGAAAATGATAGAGGGAGCAACTTATTGTCCGCATCTAAAGCAATGGAAACAAATAATCTCCCACTATATTTCACATACAGATGCGTGCCATCAACACTGCTAGTTGGCCCACCATGCTCAAACGCCCTAATAAAAGGATCAAATTTCCAAAACACATGATTAACCAGCGTACAAGCCACTCAACTGATTTGTGTCCCATTCGACAAATGTTCTTGCGTTTCTATCTTGTATCGTCTGGTCTCCCCGAGTGCCAAATGCAATTGTCATTGCTTCTTATTTTGCTTGCTATTCGAGATAGCTAATGGTATGCCAAAAATTCAATAATGTTTGCTTGAATTTTCTATGGCTATAAACGCAACTTCTCTTCAAAATATCTAGAATCTTGCGATAACTGTTTTGTTCAAATGAATGTTATCTCGCAAAATTCGATGTTATAAACAAGTATGATCTCCTCTATATTCAACAAGAGTTAAATAACTTACTTTTGCCTCTTTCTACTCTTAATTTGTCATACACATGAGTCGATCTTCAAGTTTTGAACTCAATTATGTTCATAATCGACTACAGGTTAACGGAATACTTAGCTTTCTCATTCGATTCTCATATCCTCCCAATCCACAAAGACAAATCATATTGATTAACAAGATAATCACCCACTAATTCATCCGACGCCTTATATTCATTCAAAGTCGATATATCCCTAAATGCTGGATTAATGAGTCAATATGAATGAGGAAAAGACGGTTCAGGCGCTACCAATGATGAATCACTTGACACAAAAAATCATTGTTTCATCTCATCTCTATCATACTCATCTGCGTTCATATAATCATTAAATGTTTCAAATGTGACGTATACACCTTATTTGTTTACAAACCAACAACATTTTTACCAAAGCCACACAAAACCATAACTATATCATATTAGCTCGAATCCACGGAATCCACTACAAGAAAAAGCTCCATAATCTACAAATTAATATCAACAGACATCTCTTTGTTGATAATAGTTACATTACCAACAATACATTAGTAGGAAATATATCTGTTGTAAATTTTATAATCTTTTGTAACAAAATTTGATAGTATTTGTTATCTGTTGTTTTTACTATAACATTACCAACAAACTAATTTGTTGATATTAAGTGCACTATCAACATCATATTTGTGAGAAATATGTTTGATGGTTTTAGTAATATTATATGTGACAAATTTAAGTAATATATTACACATCAGTACATCACTAACACTCACACTAGGAAATATATTTATTATAAATATGATCATTAGTTGTGTTCACTTCAGGTTTCAGAAGAGACGCATCGAGTTGTGATCCTTTAGGGCTGCCGTGTCGTATGATTATATCAATTGTTGTTATCCATAATCTAATTTTCTTTGGTGGATCAAGGCATTTCTTGTAATCTTTGAAATTACTATAATGAAGATAAGTGGACTATAGAGTATAGATCAAAGTTGACATTATTGCACTTGTGGCCCGCTTTTGTGTGTGTGACTTTATAGTGTTATATTCAAATAGATTCAATATAATCATAATAATATCGCCAAACATTTTTATTGTCATATTTATTTTATCATAGAACTAATATTTGAAACGTCATAAGAAAATAATTATTAAAAGGATTCAAATTTACGGATTTTAGTTGTTAATAAGTTGAGGGCATATCAGTAAATGTAGTAAAAGGTCCTAACTGTAATTTTACTAACAGGATCACATATCAACAGATTTTTGACATAAACAAGTAGAGGGTATATTAGTAATTTTACATGTTTTCTATTTACATGATCAACGGAAATCTATTGTATATAATTTTCAAATCTGTTGTTAAATTATAAAGGGTTTATTAGTAATTTTACATTTGAATATATTTATCAACAAAGTGCTAAATCAACAATTTGTGCGTTGATAATTGTAAGATTTTATGTAATTTTTAAAAGATGCAACCAACAGACATATCTGTAGCAAATAAACCAAATTCCAATGGAAAGTTTGTTGAATTTATATACAATAGCGACAGATTCTATATAAGATCAACATAAAAAACGTTGATATTGATGGTTTTTCTTGTAGTGATCACAATACAATCAATCACTAAAGATGAGTTATATACCAAAATAGTTGAGATGGATTTGGAGCCGCCGCTGATTCGGGGAATAAAGGAGGTGAGGAGAAAGAAGAGAGAAAAAGAAGAAGGAATCCTAATTCTACGATAAAGGAACCCGCTGTTTCACTTATCCAACAAGTAGTCGCGGTTCCAGAATTCCGGACGAAAACGCCATGTCATATTTTTTTAAAAAGGGAACCCACATTTTCAAACAGTATAATGCACATTCATATGATGCTTATTGTCCTTTACACTATGCTTGTTTGTATATTTTCTTGTATAAGATTACGCTTTTAGTGTAATTTTGCATTTCAGGAGAATTTATGGGCTAAGGATGAATGTGCATTAAAGAGATATATGTTTTGAAAGCTTATTTCGTAACGAGGAACAAAGGTAAAGATTGGTGAAGGATTGAGCAGCGCGGTCGTTTTAACCAGGCGCGCGCAATCAAGGTCGCGCACATACATGAGGGTCGCGCGTCGTAGAAGATGACGTCAGCACGCGGGAAGATGATGTCAGCAACGCACAGAATATTTGCTATGCGAGATTTTAGGGATAAAGATAGAAATTTAAGATTATCTATTTCCAAATTCAGAATTAGAAATCCTAGAAGCTCTATACAAATATGAAGTGTTAGATGAGCAACACATACGCATTATTAGAGATAGAAACTTTACTTTCGAGGAGACGCGCAAGCTGTAACGAGCGAGTAGCTGACGCACAACAGAGGACGACGCTCTAGACTGAAAAACTTCGCTAAGCTGTCCTTATTTGTTACTGTTATGAATTATTGTTCATATGCAAACCTTGAGATGTTGAATAAAAGCATGTCTTGCTATCTTGCTCTGTCAGTTTAGATTTTGACTTGTGAACATTATGTTTTGAGGTTTTATCTTTTATTCTTAATACTTGACTTTGTTTAGTATTGATATTCCAAGCGTATTGCATGATAGCTAGAGAAGATAATTAAGCGAAGCCTTGAACCGTAGACTTAGTTATAGAATTTACTATCTATTGTTAAACTAATCAGATCGACTTGACGGTGAATGATTAGGAGTAACGGCTATGATAGATTATCACTACTGACGTTGGGTTTTTAGGGTGAGTATATGAATATTAAACCTAGCCACACAATGTCAAATAAATTTATATGTTCCTAGGGTGACCTAGGGTCGAGTCCCAAGAGAAAAGCCTAGATGTTATTATCTATCTAAATTCACTAATGCAAGTCTACGACGAAAGGGATTTTTTTGTGAAGACTAAGATTAAGTTTGTGAAAATCTAATAAACAAAAACGCAGCAAGAATCCTACTTTATTCCTAGGTTACGAGATAATAATGCAACGGAAGTAATGCAAGCACATGAAGTTATGAATGATAAGTTCCTTAGGTTATTGCGTTGCGCATTTTAGATTTAACTCTCGGTCCTTCTCTAGAATGGGTGCAACACTTAAGTACGATTCTCAAACTCTCGCTCTATTGAATCGTGTTTAGAACTTGAATTCCATAATCTCAACCTCTCGGTCTATTGATCGGTGATTCAAGTCCACAATAATGTCAAACTAAGTCACTCTCGCACATGAAACACTGCCCTAGACATACAATTCTGAATCCTAAACCTCTTAAGTTCAACTCTCATTCCTTCCTTAGGCATCTAAAATTCAGAACCTAAATAAAGGGAAATTATCGAACATATCAAACAGTTACTTCATTACGCATGGTAAAAATTCAGTTTTTCATTACAATCAAACCTAAGAAATCCGTGAGGATTCGCACTACAATGGAATTACTCACTCATGGTGAGTTTACAACTAGTCATATTTGGTTTTGAATGTAAGTGCATAAAACAACAAGTAATGTAATGAAAACTAGAACGAAGTGTAAAGTAGAATGAATGTTGCCGATTTGTGGATGCTTCTTCAAGTTCCTTTGCCGTCAAAACTCTCTAAAGCTACTCCAAAATCTCCAAAAAAAGTTATATGTTGCTGGGTTAGGGTTTGCCTTTTATATGGATCCCAATTTGGAAGGTGAAATCTTCATTTTTAGAAATCTGAACAGTCTGCCCGACGCACTTTCTGGGTCGGTCGCCTCAAAAATGGGTCGCCCGACTCATTTTCCTCGTTATGTGATGCAGCGCGGGACGGGAAGGAACAATAAATATCAATAACTCGTTAATTCCATAAATTAACAAGAGAAATTGATAGCAAGAGTCTTGATTTCAATCGAAATCGCGAAACTTGACGACAAAAGGGAACCCTAATTTTCATTCATCATAAGCCGTCTGAGAAAAGGAAGTACAATTTGCTTAAATAAGAAAATAAATGAAACCCTAAACATAAAAGAAACCCTAATTTAGATAGTAGCCCAAAACTAACTAATTAGCGCACATCATTCTCTCCATGTCGAAAAGATTCATCCTCCAATCACAAGCTGGTTCGTCTAAGATCATGATCTAATTGATTTGCTGGGTCCAAAACCTGGCTCTGATACCAAACTGATGCAGCGCGTGACGGGAAGGAACGATAAATATCAATAACTCGTTAATTCCATAAATTAACAAGAGAAATTGATAGCAAGATTCTTGATTTCAACCGAAATCGCGAAACTTGACGACAAAAGGGAAACCCTAATTTTCATTCATCATAAGCCGTCTGACAAAAGGAAGTACAATTTGCTTAAATAAGAAAATAAATGAAACCCTAAACATAGAAACCCTAATTTAGATAGTAGCCCAAAACCAACTAATTAGCGCACATCATTCTCTCCATGTCGAAAAGATTCGTCCTCGAATCACAAGCTGGTTCGTCTAAGATCATGATCTGAAGAAATAAAGACTACGAATATCATAGGGCGTGCGTTCATGGGAATCAACCCTGAAATCATTATCGAAATCTGAAACATCCTCCTTAAGGACTTAACTCGCACATCGAGCTCTCCGGTCCGAGGAGGATTTCACTAAAAATTCGATAGGATTTTCCTTAGTGACAGCTACAACACCACGCATCATAATGAACTCGTACAATCTTTTGTTCAGACGTTCGATCTGACTTCTTTTAGCATTAACTCTCCATGGCTCAGCATCATCCAGGGCTGCCGATTGAGCGGCAACTCTCCTTTGTGCTCGAGGTGGCATAATTGCAGGTTGCCTTGAAATCGATACAAATCTGGACTCAGAGCAAAAATAATTTTAGGACCATCAAAGGTAAAGGGGTGTTCCAACTGTCTTCGCATACCCAATTGATTTGGTAGTATTTTAGCTACATCCTGTGCCGACTCAGCGTCAAGTCTCGGTTGATGGAGATGTGACACACTCCTAGGATCTGCTGGAAACTGATACCAAACTGAGATCTTGTTAATAGCACGGCTGTCCACACACATCCGCCAACTGCCATCCTTCTTTGGGGTGAGAAGGGCAGGAACCGCACAAGGATTCAAGCTCTCCCGAACGTGTCCCTTGGCTAACAACTCCTCAACCTGCCTCCGTAATTCCTCATGTTCTGACGGGCTCATACGATAATGAGGACGGTTTGGCAGCGCTGCACCCGATACTAGGTCAATCTGGTGCTGAATGTCACGCAAAGGCGGCAAGGCAGCAGGTAATGCATCCGGAAACACGTCTACAAACTCCTGCAACAAAGGCTGTACTGCAGCCACTGGAGCAACAGACAGGTTAACTGTAACAGGATCACAAAACAATAAAAACACCACACCTGATTCCTCCATTGCAGCCTAGAACGGCGCCCTGGACAGCAACATAGGCCGCGAATCCGCAGCTGGATGACTGGGCTTTGCTGGGACTAAAACAATCTTCTTCCCCCGGAACAGAAAAGAGTACGTGTTCTCCCGACCAGAATGCACAACAGACAAATCATATTTCCAAGGACGACCCAACAGAAGATGACACGCATCCATGGGCACCACATCACAGTAAATCTCATCACAATAAGTGGGGCCAATGGAGAAAGAAATCAGCGCTCTCTTGGACACAACAATACCAGTACCACTATTCAACCACCCAAGTTTATAAGGCTTCGGATGAGCTTCAGTAGTCAATGCTAGCTTCGTCACAACAGTCTTCGAAATCACATTCTCGAAACTGCCAGCATCAATAATGAACGAACACACCTTCCCCCCAATGGTGCATGTCGAATTAAAGACATTATTACGTAACCAATCAGCAGGCTCAGCTACACGAGGGGACAAGAACGTACGCCGCATCAGCAACACCGGACAAATGTCACCAGTCACCACTTCCTCTTCAATAGGCTCCACATCAAACACAGGAGGACCATCAGTCACCACAACACCATAATCCTCACTCTCATTCACGAAAAGGCCACGAGTAGAAGGTGACACTTTCTTTGGGCAGTCTGACTGCCGATGCCCCATCTCACCGCACCCAAAACACCGCAAGCCGCGTCCCTGTGGAGGACCAGCCGCAACACGACCATTTTCTGCAACTCGAACAGCCCCTGAACTCCCCTGGGAAGCACTACCACTCGAACTAGCAAACGGTCTGGAAACTGTAGCAGCACGTCTCGCCAACTGCTTCTCAGCTTGTAATGCACGCTGATGAGCCGCAGAAACTGATGGAGGGTCAAACATGTTCAACATATCCTGCAACTGCCCACGTAAACCACCAATATACCGAGAAACCAACTGAACGTCCGACTCAGATATATCAACTCAAGCTAGGCACTGAAAGAAGTCCGTTGTATACTCATCCACGGACCTAGACCCTTGCCGAAGATTCTGAAACCTCTGATAGAGTTCACGCTCATAGTTGAAAGGAAGAAACGCTTGTCTGAGGTGCTTCTTCAATTTCATCCATGAAGTAATCTTCTCCTTACCAGCACGAACACGCGACTCTTTCAACTGCTGCCACCATGCCTGTGCTCTACCACGAAAGTGTATGGTCACCAAGGCCACACGCCTCTCATCAGGGACTTCCTTAAAGTCCAACACCTCCTCCACTTGGGATACCCAATCAATAAACTCCTCAGCCCGTAGGCCACCATCAAAGTCAGGGATATCAACTCTGAACCCTTGCTCCCAACGTCGATCACGAGGAACACCCTCCCCAAAAGGGTTGTCGCCATCCTCTGATCCACCATCGTGATGCATGGCTGTAAGTTGTGCCACCTGACGGGTAAGACACTCGACCTGACGGCGCAGGTCAGTGTTCTCGCGATCTCCAAAAGCATCCATATCATGACCAACTGCAGCGGCACCTCTAGGTCTTCCTCGAGCCATCGCAGGACCTTCTGAAATCTGATACCAAACTGATGCAGCGCGTGACGGGAAGGAATAATAAATATCAATAACTCGTTAATTCCATAAATTAACAAGAGAAATTGATAGCAAGAGTCTTGATTTCAACCGAAATCGCGAAACTTGACGACAAAAGGGAAACCCTAATTTTCATTCATCATAAGCCGTCTGACAAAAGGAAGTACAATTTGCTTAAATAAGAAAATAAATGAAACCCTAAACATAAAAAAACCTTAATTTAGATAGTAGCCCAAAACCAACTAATTAGCGCACATCATTATGTCTCGGCGTGCATGTGACCAACTCATTATGAGTCGGGTACCTTCTAAAATGGGTTAGTCGACCCACAATTTCCTCAGGTCGCCCGACAAGATTTGAGTCGTGCGAGAAATGGGTCGGTCGGCTAGCGCCCGACTCATTCTCGAAGTTAAAATGGGTCGGTCGACCCATTTTCCCATTTCTCGTCGATCGTCCTGTTTTGAGTCGCGCGAGAAACGGGTCGGTCAGATGGTGCCCGACTCATTTCTCGGCCTCAAAATGGGTCGGTCGACCCACACTGCTGCCTTCGTCCATTTTCACTCGTTTTCGCTCCAAATTAAATGGAATTCATCCGAACTTCTTGTATTCCATCCCTCATTCATAGATTTAAGTTTTTAACCTGAAATGAAACAAGAAGGTATCAAAAGACACGATAATCAAAATAAACAAGAACTTAACGGGAAACATGTACGAATGCATAGTGCATTTGGTCGTGTATCAAAATACCCCACACTTAAGTCTTGTTCGTCCCGAACAAGTAAAACCAGAGATTATGCAACGAGTAAACAAGCTTTATCATGCAAATAATGACAAACATGCAACCCCACATACAAACGTTTCTACTCTATTTTGTCACTAGCGAAATCTATGCAAAACTAAGCTACTACTAACTCATTTTCGTAGGAATCACGGATGCATTTAGCATATGCATCAAGCCTTTAAACCTATCCTTCCCTAGAGGACGAGTTATAGTCTCGTGAGAGTTTTCAGAACAGGAATACTCACAAATTCCACTCGCAATCATCCATAGACAAAATTTTAGAATATGTTCACCAAGTAGTAGTCAATGCAACTCATTAAAAATTCAGAGTTAATCCTTTTGTTCACCAACACAATCATCGGGAATCAATCAACTTAATATGGCAATACACATCGCACATTCAACACCAAAACTAGCATTCATCGGGCTTAATCCAATCTCAATTTTCTATGCAAGTAATAAGAAGATAACGCTGCTCACGCAAGAATATAAGTCACACCGTCCACCTATGCTTGCAGGGCAAGTACATAAGCTTTCGACCACAAACTCATTCTCAAGCTTTAGACTACACGTCGTAAACCGTAAGAGAAGAGGAGTTTCGACCATTAAACATTTTCAAAACACATACACACAAGTCTGGTAGCTTAAGTACTAAGTACAAGTTCATACATAACCGTCCCTGAAAAGCATAATGTAAGTGTCCGACTTACACTAGGTGATATAATTTATGAAAAGGCATAAAGTCACGGCTTAAGTATGCAGGTTGTATACATGTTTCTTTTTGTGTTCTACGAATACTTTCGAGGGGGAACTTACCTTCCTAACTCTCGGCATTCGTGGGAACAATTTTTTTATTCTATTTTTTCTTCTAATTTTTTCTTTTTCGAACAATTTTATTCAACCCCACACTTAAAACTTGACAATATGCCTACGTGAAATATAATGCAACATGCGATGCAAGTAAGACAAATGCATGGGCAAATCAGGGCGGTTAAGATCACCTAAAAGCATACAAGAACTTGTACAATGCGTTTCAATGATAGGTATTCATGCGAATGCTAATCTAGCTTCACTTTTTATGCATGGAAAGAGTTCGAAAATAAGCCAAACAAAGCTAGTCTAGATGCCAAAATATGTGAATGCAAATGCCGCAAAGAATATCAATCATCCCAAAGATACATTATGTGAAATCGAGGCCAAATCATGCTGATCTGATTTTAAAATAATAAGTAGGATGAATGCAGTAAAATCTGCGTATAACATTTATATGGCATGGAATGCAACGCAACAATTAAGAGAAATGAAACCACCCCACAGTGAAAAGTTTGCTTAGTCCCTAAGCAAAGAAACAAAGTAAAATATAAGAGAAAGTTTCAAGGGAACTTCTCTCGTGTGTGGTAGTCCAATAAGCCGTAGTATGCTTCCCCCAAAGCAATGATCCATTGGGTCCTCGGGTGCCTGAAACTCAGTCAATAAAAGGTTAGTGCATACCTGATTTTGCAATGATAAAAAGCAAACTATATAAGATATATCAAATGCACACGATAGCTTTGCGAATATGAATGAAATCAAGTGCATTTGTTCGTGTATCAACTACCTTGATCATATTCGTGGTTCTTTAGACTGAGTTGAATATTAATATCACAAAAACTCTGACCGAAATATGTGTGTGAATTATTAAGTCTGGACCGAACCTTAGCTCACTTAAACTATTTGTCATAGATCAGCAGAGCGACGATAAGCATATGTTCATAAGGATAAGTCTGAGCTGATAGCATCTTATATATTGTGAATAACTTTTCTCTACAGTGCGCCAATCTAGTCACGTGCTATTTCAGTCACGCGTTTTCTTGTTTTTACTTTCCAAGCGATAACAAACCCAAGCTTTCTTGTTTCTTTTACAGAAGAAGATGCTTTTCACCGTTCCTTGTGGATTCGGCCCCGTATTTGAAGTAGCTATACTAGTGAGGAATAGGGATAGCACAAAACGACGTGCTGTCAAACAACAGGTAGGTAAAAAAGGTCATTTTCAAAATCAAAATTGACAAATCCTAAACACCTAAACTCAAACCTCAGGTAAACAGCAAGTAGGTTGATGTTCTGGGCAGTTATGGTGAACAAAAGGTATTTAAAACTTCATGTATTATGGCTCACAATTTTCATACATATGGTCCACAATTTGCATTCATATGGTTCATAATTTGAGGCATATGATTCATGAACCATATAATACGATAATGCGAATCTTATATTAGTTCATACTATACGATAATATTGATTATTGAATAACGCACTTGCACGAACTTTGACCCTAAACAGATGATGAATCATGATTCATAACATGACTCGTCATGGTTCTTGAATCACACGCTATTAAATCATGAACCATACCATAGTCAAACAGAGTGGTCCGTAAAACAGAGTGGATATTGTCCATAAACATAGTGGTTCATATGATCTCATTTATAAGAACTTTGTAACACACTGTTATCTGTTATGATCCATAAATTGAGTAGATATGGTTCATGAATTATATTAATACATATTTTGAATCACGAATTGAATTACGTGAAATTACTAGGCAAAACATCATAAAAACTGGTAATGATGTTTTCATCTAACATTAAGTTTAAAAAAATTAAACTACATTCAGTTTACAAGAACCAAGTTCAATCTTCATCGATGTCCATCTTTGTTCTGCTTTGCTATAATATGATTCTAACAGTCGTTGTAAGTACTGTTACCTGGAACATACCCATGATTCATCATTTTCTATATTATGATTCACGAATCAAATGTACTAAATGTTTGGATTTACGAAGTAAACATTTGTGATATAATAGACGAAGCCTAAGGATACGAATTCTGGCATAATCTTATTAGAAAATCAATGTAAACAAAATCAAATGACGAATCTAAACATTCCAGTTACAAAAATATCTATGATTCATGATTTGCTATAACATGATTCATGAATCAAATATAGACAAACAATGGACTACACGATACAACTGTTTATAATTACATATCATACGCTGAATGCAGTAACATGCATGCATTTTCTAAAATAAAACCCCGATTAACATCAGTTAAATGAAATCATATAAATGAAGCTAAGGGCTAACGAAGACCAGCCACCTCCCCGGACGGAGGAGGTGGCTTCCCCACCCGACAAAACCTTAACGGAAAGATCTTTTGGGCTTTTAGAGAGAAGGAGGAGCTTTTGGGCTTGTGTGTTCTAATGTATAAATACTAAAAACTTAAATTTATTTGACATGAAACTTAGTTTTAAGTGGCCATGAACCATATAGAGATAAACTGCATATTTAAGAGAGTATTGTTAAATATCGTGCTCAATATGATAAATTTATGGTTATCAAAAAGTTTGATAAATTAAAAATATACCTCCAATTTATTTTAGTTTACCACCTCATAATAATTATTGTTAAACAGTGTTTTTAAATCCGAACCGACCTGGCCGGTTGGACTTTGAATCAGTAGGTAAACCAGTTCGCTTGGACTGTAAACAGTGTTTTTACCCAATGATTCAATTGGTAATGTTAATTTATAAAATAACCAAGAAAGTTTCAAACCCAAACTTAATCCCCACATGACGAACCAACTAACCAACTCAGCTAGAAATTCTTGTATTTGTTCACTAGATACATAATATATATTTATAAAATATATACATGTGTTTAATTCAAAGTATTTTTTAAATTTAATTAAATATATTTAAAATTAAAGTTAAAATATTCATCAACCCCACTTCAATCCGATTGAACCATTGACCCATTGACCCATTGATCCACTACCTTCATCGGGGTCGATAAATAGGTCAATTTTATAGGGATTATTGCCGAAAACCACCCCTTATAGGGCGTAATTGCCGAAAACCACCCCTTATACATTTTATTGCCGAAAACCACCCTTTCTTCGTTTCTTTTTTGTTGGCCGACACATTTCAACGAAAAACGTTCAATTAGTGTTAAATCTCCATTAGATGGATTAATTAGGTTAATTAATTAGGTTAATTCAATTAATTAGGTTAATAAAATTCAATTAATTCAACCTCAAATCTCAACAGGGATAATTGCCGAAAACCATCTCTTATAGGCCGTAATTGCCAAAAACCACCCGTATCTCTAAATTCTCTGACCCTTTTTTTTATTTTATACAATATTTCACACTTTTGTATTACTCCGTCTGTCTATCTAATCGACCAATTCAATTATTAGATTATTAGAAATAAATGGTTGAGATGATGTCCTACTGTCCTACGTATAATTGGATGTCCTCCTTGATCTCTTTCCATCATATATATATAGGGAAAGTATCATGTGGATCCTCTCAATTTGGTGGACTCGTGGATCCTCTCTTGCACCAGTTGATTGCATTTTTTGGACGCACCAGATTGTGTCAACGCATTAATGAAGCATGTGACTTGCACGTGTACATTTGTCATGTGCACACGTGATGTGCACATGACAAATGCACATACGTGGCGCAATCTGATGCAACCAAAAAATGCAATCAATGGATGTAAGAGGGGATCCACGAGTCCACCAAATTGAGAGGATCCACATGATACAACCTCTATATATATCCATCTATCGTATATATAAAGCACAGAGGTCTCATTTTACCCCTAACTTCTTTCATATTTACTTTACTTCTATCGAATATAGTAATTGTTGCACAAAGAGTCTAATATAGAATATAATAATATATTTCAATCGATATGCAAATAATTGTGCATCAAACAACTAGGTTAAACAACCCGTCGGAGATTGCCGAAAACCACCTCTTATAGGCCGTAATTGCCGAACACCACCCCTTATAGGCCTAATTAATTAACATAATTAATTAACTTAATTAATGCCTAATTAATCCATCTAACGGAGATTTAACACTAATTGAACGTTTTTCGTTGAAATGCGTCGGTCAACAAAAAAGAAACGAATAAAGGGTGGTTTTCGGCAATAAAATGTATAAGGGGTGGTTTTCGGCAATTACGCCCGATAAGAGGTGGTTTTCGGCAATAATCCCATTTTTGATACATTGAGTAACGAGAGCTCAACCCGGCAGAAACCTTTACACAAAAGAGGATAGAAACTTAGGGCGGCATGTCAAGTCATCCCAAGAAACTGAGTTCCTTAAAGAAAAATGAGCTAGGGAATCAGCACAACTATCAGCCTCTCGTGAGCCAACTCATGAGCAATGATATAATTATCAGTTATAACTCGTCCCTTCACAAACGCAGATTGCTCAGGAGAAATTAGTTTACAAAGGATACCTTGAAGTCTGTTGACGATCACTTTGGCAACCACCTTTGACATAACACTGCATAGACTTATAGGGCGAAAGTCCTGTAAATAATGAGCATTTTTTATTTAGGGATCAATGTAATGACAGTCTCATTAAATTTTCCATCCCAAATACCTTGATTTAACAGATTAAATGCTGGCTTCAGAAACTCCGGACTAACAATATCCCAAAATTTTTGAAAAAACAATGGGGAGAATCCATCAATACCCGAAGCTTTGTGAGGATTCAACTTGAAAAGAGCTATTTTGACTTCATCCGCGGTCACCTCTGCATTTAGAAAAGGGTTAATTACGAAAAACCACCCTCATAATAGGGGGTTTTTCACGGCACCACCCTTATAATGTGATATTACAGTAAACCACCTCTTTCTCTACTCCGTTATCTTTTAACCACCTCTCCGTTAACGGAGGTGGTGAAGTGAAAATGGAAATGATTATAGAGGTGGTCAAGTGGAAATTTATTTATTATATGGGTGGTGTATTATAATAAAATAATACAATTATATTCAAATTTTAAAATACTTAACGGAATATTTGACGGAATAGTGTCGAGGTGGTTAAATGATAACGGAATGATAAAAAGAGGTGGTTTACTGTAATATCGCATTATAAGGGTGGTTCAGTGAAAAACACCCTATTATGAGGGTGGTTTTTCGTAATTATCCCTTTAGAAAATCATTATCAGCTTGAGTGACAGTACGAGGAATAAAACAAAGCTCTCTATTCCAGTCAACAGTCTGATTTGTATACGTAGAAGAAAAAAGATCATTAAAATAACTAGTAGCAACATTCATGATTGATGCAAGGTCATCCACAACAACTCCATCCGAATTATGAAGCTTAGAAATTCTATTTGTTTTGAAACGAGTTGAAGCTTTTGAATGAAAAAATTTTGTATTTCGATCACCTTCCATCAACCATTGAACCCGCGATCTTTGCCTCCACATGATTTCTTCTCTATGTTTCCATTCATCCGCTTCCGCAAGTAATTTAGTCTCCTCCTGAACAATGTCCTTCGTTCTTACTTGAGATCGGCAATGTGTAATTCTGGTCTTAATATTTGACAATTGTCTAGCAACATTACCAAACTCTGTCCTATTCCAAACATATAATTTATTGCCAATACTCGAAAGCATTTCCGAAAAAGACAGATTTGGATTATCAGTCATAGAACCCCCACATCTGACTCACCCTACATCGAAAATTTGATTCACGAAGCCACATAGCTTCAAATCTAAACTAACGTTGACAACGAATCCTATTATCTTCAAATGAAACAGAAATCGGACAATGATTAGAAGACAAAGCAAATTCATGAATCACCTTTACATTGGGAAACAATTTCTGAAAAGCATCATTCATCAAACCTCAATCCAGTCTAGCTTTGAATTCATTCTCCCTTAATCTTCTATTGGAATATGTAAAAGGGTACCCTGAAAATGGGAGATCCATTAACCCACAATCAGCAATAACTGAACGAAATTTTTGAATGCAAGAAATACGCCGCTTAGCCACTGAAGATATATCTCTAAGACGAGTGACTTCATTAAAATCACCCATTACAAGCCATGGAACTCTAGTCATTAACGCTATCTGTTTCAATAATCTCCAACTTTTATGTCTAACCGAAGCAAAAGGGTGACCATAGAAAAATGTTAATTGAACCTCGATACCAGAAGGAAGACCCACAATACATGAAATATGGAAATGAGAGTAATTTAAGATTGTTACTTCAGTACCTTGCCGCCAGAATAGTAGAACGCCACCAGATTTTCCAATGCTCGGAACCACAAAACAACCGTAAAAACCAAATTTACAACGCAACAACTCACTTTTCTGATAGTTAAGCTTAGATTCTCAAAGCCCAACCACCTGGGGATTAACAGATGCGAGTACATCTGTAAGACTACAAACTGCACGTGAATTCCCCATACCACGACAGTTCCAACAGAGAAACCTCATTGATCTCGACGGGACTGACTCGCAGCCACCGCCGATCCACGAATTACATCCTCACTCTCCTCTGTAGAACTCGTTAGCATCCTATTTGATTGACCCAAATCGTCAACCTTCACTCTCCTCTTCCCTCCATAAGCTGACAAAGATGAGGAAGATGTTGAACAAGAATCTGAAGACTCAGCAAAAGGAACAATCGGCTCATTGATTCTAATCGGTTGATCTTTATGTCTTCCCATTCTATCATTAAAAACTTGATTCTGATAAATCTGAAACAAATTATCTTGTCTAGGGTTTGCATCAATCGGCAAGAAAACCTCTCCTTCAGAAATATTGGGCAATTGAAACTTGAGAACTTCAGAATCCCCAAACTGAGCTCCAATATTACTACCCCAGCCTTCTCTTAAAGTCACAAAATTCCGACGAACCCCCCTAGAGTCTGCAGCAGCATGGGACCAAATAGCTTTCCTCTTCTTAAGCGACAGAGAAGAATTGGAAAATCCAAAAGATGATCTATCAGGATATCCGGATCCCAAATTATGATTGAGCCCAATTTCACCAAGCATAAACCTAAAGGCCCAAAAGACTCCACCATTTTACCTCTAGAAAGCCCATGTGGAAATTCCTGATCAATCTCTTGCATGCTAACCATGCGTCCGAGGTTAGGTAAACCAGCCGACTGTCCAAATGGAATGTCACTTTGTAATGCAGTACAGCTGGAATTCACAAGTAAGTTACCACGTGTCATAGCATCCATCCGTACATCTGAGGTAACCGGAATCAACTGCATGCCGGTCGGCGTCGGTTCCATAAGGGAAGTCAATGGCGCACCCGAACCAACCCCTTCCATTTGCATGGTGACTAACGGTGAGGTCAAAGGCTTTTGGCCCTGGAACGGCTCATGCTGGACGTTGTCCCTAGAGTCCTCATCATATGTGAACCCTGATCGTCGAATTTCTTCATCCGAAACTCTGAAACTATTTTTTGTATGCGTTATGAGACCACATCGGCTACACATATTAGGGACACTTTCATATTTGATCGTAACTTGCAACGTATGCCTAGTTCGTCATTTCAACGTAAACTTGGAAAGAAGAGGTTCCGTAACTTGAAACTCCAGCTTTGCTCGTACAAAACGTTGCTTTGTAAGTCCACTGTCAGCTGGAGAGGGGAAGCTACGAACCTCTAACACGTCGGCAAAACCAATGACCATTTTCATAATCTCCAAATTCATAACCGAAGTTGGTAAGTTTTCAGAACTGAGCCCAAATGGTAAACCGTGAGTTTGTTAAGTCTTCTAGCACTAAATCGCCCACACATTTATCTAAAAGCAGCATCCAGTTCTGAAATATCCATGGACCATTATCAAAAACCCATTGAACATCTTCTTCCTTTACGAACATAACCTTCAACGCATTATGCGCCACTTCAGAAAAAGACTTCTCTCCCTTAACTTTCCAGTTTCTTTCCAAGAAACTGATCAAAGACTGCCGAGGCAATGTTTGAACATTACTCATTCGAACAAACACTGAATTTCATCCGGAAGCTCTGCAATCCGCTCATGCTGAAGTTGGGAAGTTATCTCATCCACCATCTCCTCAGTGTTGAAAGAAGAAAACGAGTTAGGGTTTGGCATTGTTAAACATGCAGACTCTTAAGAAGATGGATTGAGTGAAGGAAGACACCAACAGATATTCAACCAACCATCCCATAAAAGCATGTATTGATTAAGACAGAAAGGGCTTAAGAAAACGTGCAGACAACAAAAGGCAAGATTTGGAAAGATATGAGAATTATTTTGTGAAAAATTGGAAGTTACAAGATCACCGTAAAAGCACCAGACCCAAGTAAAAGTTATCAGTAGAGACTTTATCTCTCTAGGAAAAGATGATAATTTTTAAAACATTGTTTTAAATTAATCAAAATGTGGTGCGGCTTCTAAACCAACTTTCTTGCCCATCACTATATGATTAGCTGAATTTTTATTAGTAAACAATCCTGAAATTCTATTGTCCTAGATATATTAAGTCCCAATACGCTGATTAGGCTGTCACAGGTTACCTATTGTCTGTGACAGCTTATGTGAAAACAGTTAACAATAATAATGTAGTACAACAAGTATTAGATTTATTCTCCGAGTTTAGTACAACGTTTCTATGACAAGACGTCCTATACTACAACTCAATAAACCTAAACCTACTACCTTGTAGGTAGAGAAACTTCTCCTACTTGTCTAAGACAACTCCTCTTGAGTGCCTGTCTCAGCTCGTTCGCTACAGTAGTCTTCTGCAGCAGGGTATCAACAGAACTGATATGCCTTGCAAAATTGTCCTGTCACAGGCACAACTTCACAACCTCCTTCTGACTCCAAGTCTCTCGATAGAATGTATAAGCTTTAGGTTTTACTTGGGTTGATTGTCTTCAACAAATCTGATCTCTATATATATATGGCTAAGACATCATAATCCTAATGACATTTGTAATTCTAAAATTCAGCTTTAGGAAATTATACAAAACCTTCTATGACTAGATTTCCTAAACCCATCCTTATCAAGATTTCCTATGTTGATAATAGAAATCCTTCTTCAGGTTGTATTACTTGTAGATCTAGAATTTCCAAATTCATATTAGGAAATCACCCTTTCCTAGCTTGTGTTAGTAAACCACCCTGTCTTAGCTCTGACCAGTTTCCTGTCCTAGCTAGGTTCTTGTTCTGCTCCCTTTGACAGCCTTCAAGACTTGAACTATTCTTTTCTAAAACAAGTCATACATTTGGAACAACAATCTCCCCCTTGAAGAAGTTTCATTAGTTATGGCAGGTTCTTTATGACAACTGGTCACTTGTTCTTCTTCATGACAGTTTGTTATATATTTCTCTCTATGACAGCTTTCTTCACTATCTGTGACAGAATTAGTTTCTACAAAAGCTTCATTGACACTCTGCGTGTTTTCTATGACAGGGATGTTTGTATCATCTATAGTGGCTAAGGCTAGGTAATTGTTGGCTTGTCCATCATTGCTAGATTGTTCAGATTCATAATCACTAAAGCTAGTTGTTGCAGCCTTCTTTTTCCTTCTTAAGTATGCACATTCCTTTTTAATATGTCCATAGCCGCTGCACTCATGACACTGAATCTCAGCTTCAGAGTCATGCTTATTTCTTAAGTAAGGTCTGCCAGCTTCAGATGTTTGTCTTGGACGGGCGTTGGACAACTTCTTAACATCAGATTTGAGGCTAAAATTATAAGATTATTTAGCTGGAGCATCCTCATTAAGCATTATCTCAAACGTTTTCAATGACCCCATTAGTTCATCTAGCTTCAGCTTAGACACATCTTGGGTTTCTTGAATAGCTACAACCTTCATACGATATTCTATAGGGAGTGCTCTCATAACTTTACGAACAAGGTCTGCTTCAGGTAATGGTCTGCCAAGGGAGGCTGCTTCATTGGAGATGTCTAAGAGTCTAGCATGAAGTTCAGTTATGGTTTCATCTTGCTGCAGCTTCAAATTCTCAAACTTTGACAATAACATGTGTAGATGAACTTCTTTCACTTTGTCAGTCCCTTCATAAGTTGTCTGAAGCAAGTCCCAAGCTTTCTTAGCAACTTCACAATTTGAGATAAGTCTAAAATTATTTTCGTCTACAGTAGCGAATATGGCACTTAAAGCTCTAGAGTTATTTAAAGCAGCTTTCTTTTCCTTAGCATTATATTCAAGTTCATCTTTCAAGCTAAGACTACCATCAATTTGTACCTTCTGAGGGGGGATCCATTCATTAACAATAGCTGTCCAAGCAGAATCATCCAATGCTTTGATATAGGCACGCATCCTAGCCTTCCAATATCCATAGTTCCTTCCTTCTAGTAAAGGGGGTCTGTGACTACCTTCATACAAACTCATCTTCAGCGTTGATCTAACTCTGTGTGTCGATTTACTGCTATGATTGATGGAGCGTATTTATACGATCCATCATTGTCTTATTTTTGTTGTTCTTATATGCTTTATTTGTGAAATGTTACCTTGTTGTAGTGTTTTGCGTTTCAGGCATATTTGAAGTGGAAAAGAGATTTCACACGCTTTTGGATCGATTCTAGATGAATTCGGATCAAGAAGATGAAGAAAAGAGTGATTTCAAGCTGGATGACATCATGCTGACGTCAGACATGGACGCTGAAGAGTTTATTTACGCGGACGCTGAAGGATTAATTAAATTCTTAAGGGTCTGCGGATTTTATTCCTTAAGGGTCCGCGGATCTGTCTGGCCCAGCCCAATTCGACATCTTCAGCTACATTATAAATAGGGTGTTAACCCTAATTCAAAAGAGAGCCTGGACGGCCACAAGCAAAGTTTTCCTCTTCAAACTCAATTTTAGATTAATGTTTTGTAGTAGTAGCTAATTTCCCTACAGTTTGGGGAATTGAGTTGCAACTTTGTATGTGTCCATTGAATAGCATGTTTTAATTTAGTGAATTCTGTTCTTGTTGTGTATTGCATGCTTTGTTATTTGCCTAATTGAGCCTAGCGGTAAACTTAGGTTTATAGCAATTGTATGATATCTAGTTGAATTGTCATAGTAGTAAAGCCTAGCGGTGGAGCTATTGTGGTAGTTGGATTAGGTTATTGTTACATCTTCTTGAGACTCTAGCGGGTAATAGAAGATAGAACTAGAATTAGGTAACAACCATAGCGGGACTATCTAATTAGAACAATTATAATTTACTAGATTGATGCATGTCTGGTCTATGATTACTGGTTGTAACGAAATTCCCTGAACTGTGTTTTTCTTTTATTAGTAGTTTTAGTTTTCAAACCTTTCAAAACCCCCTTGATAGGAGTAGGATTAGCTAGTAGCATAACTCTTAGGCTAGATTACTTTCCCTTGGGTTCGACCCTGCTTATTGCTATACTAGTTTTGAGTAGGTTTATAAATTTAGATTTGCAGTGCACAACGACGCGCGAGATGAGGAAGGAGTTCAGTGATGGAGATGCTTCATGAGCTATTAAAGGGGCAGAGCGAGATGAGGAAGGAGCATAGCGAGATGAGGAAAGAGCTAGCAGAGACCCAGAAACAACTTGCACATGTTACCTCTGTTGTAGTTCAACTTCAGAAAGATAAAGAAAAGCTTCTTTCGCTATCCGTTCTAAGTCCAAACAATGATGTGAATGTTGTGAGTTTCAGAAGTGAAGAGTTGGAAGAGGGTCCAAAGTTCAAGAGTTCGGATCTACACTCAGCGTGGACCGCGGACCCTATAGGAGATATATCCGCGGACGGTACAACAATTTCCCTAAATTCAGAAGGGTCCGCGGGAAACAATAGTGAATGGTCCGCGGTAAGCGCTGGGGAAAAATCCGAAATTCAATTTTCTGACCCCTTTCTTCCAGCCTCTTTGCAGATACAAGAAGCCAACAGAAGGGTGTCAATAAAGAAAGGAAATCCAGAGCCATTTAGAATCACATGTGGAACGCTGAAGGATAAACCACCGGATCATAGAGGTAAATATGATTTAAATTTTTATATCACTGACCGGTGTGGTGTAGGTGACACCTGGGATATAAAGGCAAAACCACCAGACCTACGAGTAGCAATGCATAGACAACAAAATGGTTTGGGAAGATGTAGGCCGGTGCCTACTAGAAAGTTTGATCTCACACATCCATGGGCACCGAATATTTGAGATCGCTAGGGGAGTTCCTTTTTCCCCTATCTCATCTTTTATCTTTATTTTATTAGTGTCTGTGTCTCCTTCGTCATTCTTGTTGTATGTTGTGTCGTGAGGACACGGCATATTTCAAGTGTGGGGGAGGGAAGTTGAGTCAGTTTAGAGTTTAGAGTCCGTTTTTATTTTGTTTTATGAGTCGAAGAGGAGAATTATCATTGTATTTTGTGATGAAATGACGATCTATATGAATGATGTTCTATCCTATGAGTTTCTGATATGTCTGCATGCATGAAATCTGATATTTTGTGATACTTGTGCTTGATGATATGAATGCTTTTGAGTTGAGATATCTGGTGATGTAGAGTTGATAGAAAATGTCCTAGATGGATTTGACATTCATTCTGATATTTGCATGAATAATTGTGCTATACGTTGAGTTGAATATGTGGCATTCTGGAGTGTTAAAAAAAGATTATCTAATCTCTTGTCTGAGTAACCGGGAAAAGAGATGAGCGACCCTCATCTTGACTCGCGTAAAAAGGATGAAATGAGAGGTGAGAATCTATATATGGATAGTTCATTGGCAATGAGTGTTTTTTGTTTTATATTGGTTATTGACTAGTGCCGGGGGTTAGGAAGAAAACCAAGACACTTCCCACTTGAGCACTTGCTTTAACCAATGGCACAAGCCAAAATAAGGCAAGCCATCAAAAAAAATTCAGCAAAAAAAAAGAAAAAAAATGAATAAAAGTTTGTTGTTGCCAATGAATTTATCTAATAGTATGTTTTGGATGCCATATTAAAAACTCAACTGTTAGTGTGATTAGGATTGTGAATTGAAGAATGAAGTTAGGAATCTGAAAAGGACTATCTCTACATTATTCATTGATATCTTGACTTGAGTATTCTATATTGTTGAGTGCAGATTGAGCATTATTGATGATGATTGTACAGATGTTGATGAAATGATTAGATAGAATATCGTGAGTTGGATCGCCATGTATCATAGTATACTCTGATGATTCGAATCTGTAGTCTAGATCTTTACTTGTTCGAGACGAACAAGGATAAGTGTGGGGGAGTTTGATGGAGCGTATTTATACGATCCATCATTGTCTTATTTCCGTTGTTCTTATATGCTTTATTTGTGAAATATTACCTTTTGTAGTGTTTTGCGTTTCAGGCATATTTGAAGTGGAAAAGAGATTTCACACGCTTATGGATCGATTCTAGATGAATTCGGATCAAGAAGATGAAGAAAAGAGTGATTTCAAGCTGGATGACATCATGCTGACGTCAGACATGGACGCTGAAGAGTTTATTTACGCGGACGCTGAAGGATTAATTAAATTCTTAAGGGTCCGCGGATTTTATTCCTTAAGGGTCCGCGGATCTGTCTGGCCCAGCCCAATTCGACATCTTCAGCTACATTATAAATAGGGTGTTAACCCTAATTCAAAAGAGAGCCTGGACGGCCACAAGCAAAGTTTTCCTCTTCAAACTCAATTTTAGATTAATGTTTTGTAGTAGTAGCTAATTTCCCTACAGTTTGGGGAATTGAGTTGCAACTTTGTATGAGTCCATTGAATAGCATGTTTTAATTTAGTGAATTCTGTTCTTGTTGTGTATTGCATGCTTTGTTATTTGCCTAACTCAGCCTAGCGGTAAACTTAGGTTTATAGCAATTGTATGATATCTAGTTGAATTGTCATAGTAGTAAAGCCTAGCGGTGGAGCTATTGTGGTAGTTGGATTAGGTTATTGTTACATCTTCTTGAGACTCTAGCGGGTAATAGAAGATAGAACTAGAATTAGGTAACAACCCTAGCGGGACTATCTAATTAGAACAATTATAATTTACTAGATTGATGCATGTCTGGTCTATGATTACTGGTTGTAACGAAAATTCCCTGAACTGTGTTTTTCTTTTATTTAGTAGTTTTAGTTTTCAAACCTTTCAAAACCCCCTTGATAGGAGTAGGATTAGCTAGTAGCATAACTCTTAGGCTAGATTACTTTCCCTTGGGTTCGACCCTGCTTATTGCTATACTAGTTTTGAGTAGGTTTATAAATTTAGATTTGCAGTGCACAACGACGCGCTGTCAATGATACCAATTGAAATTCTTTTTTCCTAGGTAGATTAAGTCCCAATACGCTGATTAGGCTGTCACAGGTTACCTATTGTCTGTAAAAGCTTATGTGAAAACAGTTAACAATAATAATGTAGTCACACACACAATTTGTTAACCCACTTCAGGACAACTTGTCCGTAATGTGGGGAACCCTCTCCCGGGTCCAACAAGTGTTAGATTTATTCTCCGAGTTTAGTACAACGTTTCTATGACAAGACGTCCTATACTACAACTCAATAAACCTAAACCTACTACCTTGTAGGTAGAGAAACTTTTCCTACTTGTCTAAGACAACTCCTCTTGAGTGCCTGTCTCCGCTCGTTCGCTACAGTAGTCCTCTGCAGCAGGGTATCAGCAGAACTGATATGCCTTGCAAAATTGTCCTGTCACAGGCACAACTTCTCAACCTCCTTATGACTCCAAGTCTCTCGATAGAATGTATAAGCTTTAGGTTTTACTTGGGTTGATTGTCTTCAACAAATCTGATCTCTATATATATATGGCTAAGACATCATAATCCTAATGACATTTGTAATTCTAAAATTCAGCTTTAGGAAATTATACAAAACCTTCTATGACTAGATTTCCTAAATCCATCCTTATCAAGATTTCCTATGTTGATAATAGAAATCCTTCTTCAGGTTGTATTACTTGTAGATATAGAATTTCCAAATTCATATTAGGAAATCACCATTTCCTAGCTTGTGTTAGTAAACCACCCTGTCTTAGCTCTGACCAGTTTCCTGTCCTAGCTAGGTTCTTGTTCTGCTCCCTTTGACAGCCTTCAAGACTTGAACTATTCTTTTCTAAAACAAGTCATACATTTGGAACAATAAATCCTTGCTTTGCCTGATGAGCTATCGAAAATAATGATTGACGACAAGATTTTTGAAAAATTATTAAATAAAAAAATTAATTATATATCGACTGCTAATTTTCATTTTCAGTAAAACCCCAATTTTTAACATTGAATGTGATTTAGGTAGGCCCTTTTGAAATAAGCTTTTTTATTTTTAATGACTGTTCACCCTGTTTTATTGTATAACCAGAGAGCTTGATAAGTTACACCAGCTCAAGCACAAGGTCAGACTCATTGAACAACCTAAAGTAGATTACACAGTAAACTCTACAGCCTAGAATTTAATAACTGATATGAAATATCAAAATCAGCTGTATTTTATATGTATGAACGATGGCCATCGACTATAGGTTTTTGTAGGTGCTGCGTCATTTTAGGTTCTGCAAGCGCTGAAGATTTCCCCTCTCATTACATCAATTGGCATGTGATCTACAGTGTAGCTCTCTGGTCCGAGGTAGACACCAGTCTTTTCAAGCAGGGTAAGTGCTTCGGCCCTACCAAATTTCGTTGCATAGAGCTTTAAGTATTCATAGTCCTGGTCCAGAAATTATGAAACCATGAAATAAATTAGTATCTCTTCCGCAGTCAGATGACTACATATGTTTATAAATAATCAATTTGTGCAAGGAAACTGCTTAACAGGTATACTCAGTTTTCCAAACCTTAATACAATGCGCAGGATACTTAAACAAATCATGCCCACATTTACAGCAACTTCAAGGAACAGGATGTAGATTGATGGCTAAAGTTTTTGTGTGAAATCAAATACCTGCAAGCCGCTCAGAAGGCGTTCCAGTCTCACAGAAGCAACTGGCTGATGAGAATGGGAGAAGGCTTCTCCTGGATAGTAAAGGACTCCATCACCAGGAGGAAGACCTCGTCGAAATCTGATCTGATATTGCGCAGACATTATCAGAGTTGATAAACAAATTGGAACCACAGTCGAATATTATTTATTTGCTTCTTTGACAGAAATGAAAATCTTGGATTAACCTCTGCACTGGCAACTGTTGCCTTTTCATAGCAATTTGCACCCCAGTAAAGAAAGCCAGTACCACCTTCTTTCCAAACACGCCACATCACAGCACGGTGTTGCGTACCTCGCATTCCAAGATGCCAGTTTGGATGAGGGTCAGATGGTCCCATGCATACATACGTCCACCATTCCTGCAAAATCAATCAAAGTTTACACTAAAGATTCAATAATCTTCAAACGGCGGAGAATCTGGATAGGCAAGTAAGCCAACATCAGAGATAATAGCTAAGAATAACCATCACATTTTTATTGATAGCGAACCATCACATTGTAGTTATTATAGTGCAAACTTTTCACTCTGGTACAACTGCTGGTGGTTAATCTAACCTAGTGAAAAACATTTCCATATTCTGTCAAACATTTTGTTTGATGTTACTTTCACTATCATATCATATTATTTCATTGCATACGAAAAATAAGCATTATCATTACCCCATATAATACAATGCCAATGAAAAACATACCAATAAATAATTAAAACAAAAGGCACAGGAACTACAACTGAGGAATCTAAAACTATATACAAATTACCTCACCAATTTCGGGTTGTATCTCAGCAAGAACATCCTTGACAAGATCTTCTCGGTTGCCGAAAACCCATTCACTGCAATTTAAAATAAGACCTCATTTTACAGCAAAATGTTTACTTGCAAACAAACAACATTTAACATGAAAAAATGTCAACTTTTATTGATTATTTAAAATGTGCAATAAAATTAGAAAAATGGCCTGCAACTTTAGAAGAAGAACATGAAACTTTCCGAGTCTTTTTACAATTTATTCTTAGTATTGGTCGAGGTGTTTACGATTCTCGTACTCAGGAGGGCCTAGACTAGAGACCGAATGGCTAAACGGTAGGCCGCCACTCCTTGTGTGAGTTTGTTTGTTAGTTAAAGAATCAAAAAAAAGTATCCTCTAATTTTGACACTCTTACTACGCCAATTTTCCTCTTATTTTCAATAGTCTAAACGCACGATATTGATCACTTCTATATATTACTAAGTACCCCATTCAACAAATGTGAGTGTGAGTTATACTGCTAACCTTGTACAATATATCTGAGTATGCGGCCTTAAGAATTTAGGAACCTTCACAAATGCCTCGAATGCAGTTGGTGCAAGAGGTGCATCATTTGGGCCTGTGCGTAAGAAAAATTAATCACCAATCTAATCCCTTTTTTCTATAACTGATTCGAACTACAAATCTCATTTTATACAATGAAAAACATAAATGGGATTGGTACATCTATCAGATTCTATTATCAGGGTAGATTGAATAAAGAAAGGAAATATTTTTCTTCTTCTGGATGGGAAAGTGTAAAACAGTTAAGAGAAACACAAAAACTCATACCACAATAATAACTAGTCAGAATGCGAGCATCAGGTGCGTATGCATGAATCTCGCTGGCCATATTTCGAAGACGGTCATATTGTTCCATGTTTAGCGGCTGACACACAAAGACATAAGTAAATATTACACAGGCAACGGGAAACCATACATGCATAGGTACACTAACGGAGCATATACCTCATCCCATAAGTAAAAGTAAGCTTTCTTCCAATGACTCTTCTTTCTTAATATATCGATTTCCTGTTGTAAGTAGTCCTTTGGTGCATAATTACTGTAACAAAATAGAGACAATAAAGCAAGTTATCTAAAAGTTCTCCTTAAGAAAATATAACCAGAAAGGCTAATGGAATACCTAGGAATCACTGGATTATAGGGAACAGCATATGCAGCTAAACGTGGGTCTGAATAATATTCTTCAGATTTCGGATGATCCGCTGCCAGGACATTAAACATAAAAATGTCCGTCATGTATCAAAACATATTGACTGTATGACTTTAAAATACAAAGAGGTTGCCAAACTGATCAAGAAATAATTGCTCATTAAGAATCACTGTACCAGGCCACGGAGAGGTGTATGTCAAAACACGCATGTTATCACCCCATCTGCAAAAATATGGACTGATTCTATACTGGAGGAGCCATTTGAAATGGAAATCTAATGCTTCATACCACTCATCACTTCCATGCTGAACCCCAAAACGATCTTCAATTACCGTATCAGATATCTAAAGTACTAGTTAAGTAAAAAAACATTCTTCCACGTAATTCATATCCAAAGACAATCAAATGCGATGTAGAGTTATGTAAGAAACAGAATAAGATGAAGGATACACCAAAAACAGCGGGAAGCGAAGGTGTGATAGGGAGTGTGAAATCCCAGACTGTCAAATTTATTTTCAATCGAACCGACAGGTTTGAGACAGCATCTTCATCCATTAAATCCGGCTGCCCATTTTCTGACAGGTACTCAGCAAATGGTGGTGAAACAAGAGTTGTTCTCAAAGTTGTTGCTGCAGATCGCATTCTTTCCAACTGAAAAGAGAACTAATAAAATTTATATGGAAGTTCAAACACAAGCTAGTAGGAGACTAAGAATGGGCGTCAGCTGCCCACCAAATGGTCAGTTGAAGTAATATCAACGGGCTCAACTAATTCCAGACATCGCTTTAGATCTGTGTATAACTGACGCTTCTGATTTTTACCAAGGCTTTGAGACGATGATCTTATATGAAATGTGCAAATATGAGAAGAAATTCCAAACTAGAACAGTAATCAATTAAAACAGAAAGCACTAAAATAAAATATTTAATAAGAGGATCTGATATATACTCTGCTTCAGATTTGAGGGCTGTAATGATGAACTCTCCCTCGTACTGCCCTGAGGGTTGGGTACTAGGAACATCTATGGAGACCCACAAAACGGTTGTCTCACTGCAACATTAACACTGCACTGATTAAGAAAACCGATTTACTAAATCTCTGTATCAGACACTTGAGACTACCGCTACCCTGGAAACAAGATAATTTGAGAAGCTGGCATATCAAGAGGTACAAGGGCATCCGGGATGCCTAAAACAGGAACCACCCTTCGAAGAGTTACCGAGTGTCCCACTAGCAGCCTGCAGATTCCAATATTAGAAACATTATCAATCAGATGAATTTTCCACAACACTGAAAGCAGCATCAAGGAACAACCTATCACCAGATGTGGAGCACAAATCAGTACATTGAACCTGTACAGCTCCTGCAGTTCCTGAGTGTCCCCAGGAAACTTTAGGACGAATCGCAAACTGAACGCTTTCTCTCTCATTTCTGGCAGCAAGTAGGTTAACCTGGCAAGTATATAAACATTACTGCTGTTTGTAAGCGATGGTAGAGAATAAAAACTCATCATCGTATTTTTACTGTCACAATAAATAATGAGATGGTATTATTTCTCTTCGACCCCATTGATTATTACAGCAGATAAAATATAAATAAAACAAATGAATTTAGTCCACAGTATCATATTGTATATCTATATGTAAAAGAGAACTCATTTGAAATATTCACCGGCTCTAATTGGCGAGGCATATCTTGCGAGCCGGCATTAGCAGTACTAGGCATGCACCAAACGTTCATCAAATCTAAAGGTGCCACTTGAGTAGGATCAATTGGTCCCCTGAGTCTGTCTGTGCTTTGTACACCATCATCACTCCAACCATATGCTGTTCCACCACCGCAAACACCTTCGACGGGTGGCACGCCTAAGCCGAAGAATCAAACAGAAAACCCACGAACACGCAGTAAATAAAAAAATAAAAAACACCAGTAGAATCAAGTGAACATAGAAATGATATTGCAAAGACTTCATTGTAGAGTGATCAAAACCCTAGAAAAAAACAATGATCAGACAGAACATCACACCAAACATGTCGTCTCTAAATTCTCTTAACAAAAGCAATCACCTTCACAAAAGGCTGTGTAACCGTATTCTTATGCGCAGATTTCCCAATCAAAATTGAGGTTATCAGAAAGAAAAGAGAGAGGATACATATCAATTAGCACTGACTGATTGTGAGGGACGAAAGAAGCATACCGACTGAATCCATTACGGCGGCCGATTGTAAGTTTTAAGCTTCTGAATTCGAGCCGGTTTACAGTCCGATGAGAATCGCTAGTTGCTCTCTGTTTTTGCTTGCACGGTTTCGCACATGCCCGAAGTGCCTCGTGTTGAAGCTTTTCTGTCTGTTCGTCTTTTTTTATGCCCAAATCAAGACGTTTTTCTTTGAAGCATAAGTCTGAAAATGAAATTAATTCGTGGACATTCGTAGCAAAATAAAATGCGATCCATTTTAGTTACCATTAGAACAATAAGATAAGTTTTAACAATACAACTTAAAGAGTTGGATTCTAGATACATGACGAGCACGTCGTTGAGTGCTGCAAATTTGTCCCGACTCTCCTCACTAGTATAGTATTGGCAAGCTGGGGTCGAATCCACAGGGAACGGTGGAAATCTCTTTTCAACTACAAACTAAGATTGGGTTGAGCGTGAGTTTTAAAGAAAGAAAGAAAAACTGCTGCACAAGTACAACTGGCGCACACACAGACAGCAAGTATGAAAGACGCAAACAAATATGCAAGAGATGAATCCGGTTCAGATTCTTCACTATGAACTCTATGTTTTATCCTTGGTCACTAAAGGCACATGATATAATTGTCCACGTAGATTAAGGTCCTGTCACAGCTTAATAACCTACACATACATTCCGGTCAAGGTTTGTATGATATTACTACTCAATCTAGTCTAGTCAATAACGAATCCGGTCAAGGTAGTTACTGCCTATTCTAGTGTTACTCCTATCATTCACAGTCACGTACTTCTGATAGTTTAACTATAGATACTAGATTCTACAACTAAGTCTGCGGTGCAAGGCTTCGCTTAATTGTCTAACCTAATTATCATGCAATGGAGTGCGGAATAATAATACTAGACTTGATCATGTAAATTAAGAACAAGACCTCAAAAACATATTATTCATAGATCCAAATCCAAACCGAAATCAGTAAGTTAGCTAGACATACTGATCGAATACATCTCAAGAATAATTGTAAGACAACTAAATTAACAAGACAAATCTGGATGCTGCGTCGTCAGGCTCGCGTGACAGGTTGTGCGCACGTCTTCGCCGGAATTCTGCTCTGCGCCGTCAGCTCTCTCTCTCTTCTAGATTTCCATAAAGCTTTGTATTTATAGTCCTTGCCTTCTAGGGTTTCCACGAATATTTAGGCAAGATATCTGAGGAAATCATCTTATCTCTAAAAATCAGCTTAGGAAATTAAATCTCCAAAAACCGATTTTAGAAATCTCTTTAGCGCGTGATGACGTCATCGTTCCGAATATCTCGCTGTCTGCTGACGTCACCGTTTTGCTGTCTTCTGCGCGACCTTCACTCGCGCGCCATAGTGCTCGCGCGCTAGTGGTCTTCTGTCTTTGTTGTCGTTGTTGTCTTTTTTCTGGAATTCAGCCTCTTGTTGTGTTTTTGTTCTAACTCTTCTCTTAAGACCTGAAATACAAAACTACACCAAAAGCGTAATCTTATACCAAATATGTTAGAATAAAGCAGTGTAAAGGACATAAAATAGCGTACAACTGCTCTATCAAATCCCCCACACTTACTCTTGTTCGTCCCTGAACAAGTCGGCTTCCTTACCTCTTGTGTACTGCACGCGTGAATGTTGGACTTACTGCGCCACACATGTGCGCCACTCTCACAACCTGCGCAATTGTGACTCTACAACACTAAACCGATTAAAGTAACTGATTCTAACCTTGTGTTACCTCTCTTGTGGAATGCAAATCAATTTGGATGATTGGGAGATAGTCCTGCTTAAGCACCGGTCACCGAATTCTTCTTGATTCGCGATTGCATGGTTATTCGTATCCGCTTTCTTTGGTACGTGATTGATCCGCGTCTTAGGGTTTTCTGAGCTCTACGTCTTTGACGCTTTACTGTTTGTTTCTCGGACATATTGATAATCTCTGTTGCACAATTTCTTCTTTTCATCGTTTCGGCCTTGTAAGCTTTCACTTTGAATTGAATACTCTGCTTTCTGGTCCGGATCCTTATTTTTCCCTAGAACGGCTTCCAATCACGGCCTTCGGATAACAGCTATGGAACCACGCCCCGCTCTCGCTTCTGATTAGTCGCGCGCAAGTCAGGTCACGCGTTTGCAACCGCGCGCCCCTTCCTGAGCAACTGACTTCCACGAAGACGGTCTGTTTTTCCGTCTCGTCACGCTGGTAGGGTTTTGCCTTCGGCATCTGCGTGACTGAGCTAGCTCTTATTCCTTTGACCGCGAAGTACCAACCTCCACTAATACTCATAACCATGCAACCGATCCTCAAGCTTTATTCGATCGACTGCTTCTCTAGGACGTTTCTATCAACTCCACATCCCTCGTTATTCCACTCAAGAGATACACAAAATTCGAAAAAATTACCAAAAATCAGAATATGTCATATAAGCACAAATTACCTCAGGTGCGCGAGTACGCACACAGGTCGCGCACGCCAATGTTTCTTGCGCGCAAATACCTCTTGAGATGTGTTCAACTTTCGGTTTGGTTTGTTTTAAACTAAAAAAAACGAAAAATTTATCCTAAAAAAAAAAAAATTCCTACTCCTAAGATAGATATACTACTGCCCCCCCACACTTAAACAAAAACGTGTCCTCACGTTATGCATAAGTAATAAAGAAGGCAATAGAATGCATGCATGTATACAATTTTGCACCATCACAATTGCCACTCACCGAGTTATTGAAAACACCGATTAATTAAAACACCATTAAACATAAGCAGTTAAAACAAGTGTTTTAAAAAAACAGTTCAAACAACCACCGAAATATTCATTACACCGATCAAAATATTTAAAACGAAGTAGAAAATGACCGGGAGAGTTCTTCGATAGGGTCTTCGTCCTGTAGTGCATACTCTCCTGGGATCGGTCTCCAGCGCGCCAGCCTCTAGGTGGCGTTAAGTCCAAGTTGGCACCCTGTGGTGCCACATACTCCATAACACGCTGAGCGTTGAACACCCAGCGCTGATCAACTAATACTTGCGCGCCACTTCCTTGCGCGCTGGACTCTGCTTGCGCACGCTCTGATCGGCGCCTGCTCCTTCTGGGCGCCACTGTCTCTTGCGCCACAACCTCTGGCGCAGCTGGGACGTTCTCAAGTCCGCGCCTGTAGCTCCAATACGCAGTTCCATCTGCGCGAATCTTGATACCTTTGTAGAGACGCATCTTCTGGCGCGTCAGAAACTCAGCCCGTATGATCGTGTGCTCATCCAGCCAAGGCTCCATATGTAATGCACGCAGGAAGTGCGTGATCAGTCCTCCGCACAGCAGCGGGCCCTTCATGCTCACCGCTTCCCAGTAGCTGGTGAGCAGGCGCGTGTAGCGCACCTTCTTTCCGTAGTAGAGACCCTTGAGGATCTCCATGTCTAGTAGTCCGGGCCGCTGAGATCCATTGTAGCGGCCGATGATGGAGTGGGAAATGAGCCTCTGGAGATAAAACATCTTTGGGTCCAATAGCTCCGTCCCCAAACTCCGTCCACCCGCATACGGCTTGCTGCCGTCAGTCCAGTCATCCCAGGCCTCTTGATCAGTGTGCTCGTCATCTCTGCGCCAGGCATGCGCGCCAGTCCCATGACTGTGCCAAACTGGATGGCGTCGCTCAAGTACACGCCCCTGTGGCGGTACCTGATCCGATCGGCCAGACCTTCGTAAGACGCGAGGAACTCCAATGTATCCTCGACGTCCGTGTCGGAGTACAGTTCCATAAACGCTCCCCATCCGGTTGCGGTGAAGGCCGCATGTATGTCTTCATAGAGCCCCATCTCACGGAGAAATTCCTCATCCACAAACACGGTTGGCAGGAACTCGCACTTGCTGTACATCTCATACTTGAGCTCAAAATCCAATTTCTCGGACTGATCTACGCAAATCGACATGATATCCGCAAAAACAACACACCCAAATACTTAAACTGGCGCGCGTGTCCTGTCACGCGCGTGCAAATGCAGATCTGGATCTAGAACTTCTACTGTCAAATTGAACCACTAAAACTATTCCGAATCAACTGAAATTTTGACAGTAGAATACCTGCTTGAGCTCTACTTCTGACCAAAATTCTCGAAATTCTGGTTGCGTGCGGCGGCGGCGACGCGGCGGCTGTGGCGGCGGTCGGCGGTGGTGGTTTGTGGCTTTGGGTTTTTGTGTATAGAGAGATAAGTGAAAATGAAAAGTGACATAAAATTTACCCCTCATCACATATTTATAAAAATTTCACCACATGCATGCATGGCCCAAAACTAACTTGGGCCCAAACTAAAACTAACCTAAACTAAAACTAAAAAAAAAACTAAAACTAAACTAAACTAAACTAAACTAAAACTAAAAACTAAAACTAAAACTAATGAAAATAAAACTAGTTAAGTTGTCGGAGTACCTTCCGACGAGTGCTAAGTTTAACGTCGTTAGCTCGACGCAATTGTGCACTCATAGTGCACGGTTTACCTCCCCCACACTTGAATTTGCCTTTCCCGTATCATCTTTTCTGCATAGCAAAAATTCAAGTGGGTTAGTTAGATAAACAAGAATAATCAATATGATCAGAAGGTAAGGAGATAGAAAACGCGAAGTCTCGCGTATTAGGCCTTAATGTTGTGCCTTGCGCGTTTCTGAGTTGTGTAGCCCTATTCTGCATGATCATCCTGCGCACCTGATCTGCGTTCCTATGTTGTTCCCAAGTATCTTGTCGCTCTCGGCTTCGCTCTCTGCGCCTCTTATCTGGTGGCTTACTCTTTATACTGACCTGGCGCGCCAAAGGCATATTCTTCTGACTGGCGCGCATCATCCCAGAATAACTTGGTATCGGTGCTTCGTTGATCCAATCATTCACCACTGGTTCCTCCGATAACTTGATTCTATTGATGACATCTAATCTGAGTATGTGCTTCTTGTCTTGTAATGTCACCATACCTTTCCCGACATCAATGCACACTTGCGCGGTCCTCATAAATGGTCGGCCCAGCAACACTGATTCCCTTGCTTCCGTATTCGGCTTGTTCATGTCAACTACGTAGAAATCTGCTAGAAACTTGAGTTTGCCGACATGGGTCAAGACGTCTACTATTTTCCCCTTTGCTTCGGTCCGTGAGTTGTCCGCAAGTAACAATGCAATGTCCGTTGGCTCGAGAGGTCCCATTGACGATGCTGAATACAGTGAATATGGCAGCAAATTAACCGATGCTCCTAAGTCTAACATACACTCGCTAACCAGGGTTTCTCCAATAAAGCACGGAATAGTAAAGGTTCCCGGATCAGCCAGTTTTTCCGGTAAATCTGGAGCTAAGCATATCTTCAAGCTTGCTTGGAAATCATTCAGCATAGTCTTCCTTCTGCTCTGGTGGGTCAGGGTTGGTGCGTGAAAAGACCGGTGCAACAACTATTTCTGTATTTTGTTCCTCTGCTGCGCCATCAGTACCGCGCGTATCAACTGGCGCGCTGATGTGTTCTGGTGGCGCGTCCATCTGAACCATGTTGATACTTCCCTTTGGGTTCTGGATGACCTGAGAGGGCAGATTACCATCACTAGCCTTCAGTTCATTTACAGTGGTGGCAATCTGAGTGAGCTGGTTCTCAATCAGTTTAAACCTCTTATCGTTCTGTTCTTCATTCCGTCGTACTGTCTCGGCCAATTGACAACTATTTCTTCTAACGACTTCTTTGGTGGTTGAGCATTCTGCGTTTGTCCTTCAGTGCGTCGGTGCGGTGGGTTGTAGGAAGGTACTGGCGCGTAAGGTCGTGCGCCAGTGGGAGCATTAGGTTGCGCGCGCCAGTCAGCGCGCGGCCTCTGAAAATTCTGGTCGTTCTTCCAACTAAACCCATTCTCTGCCAATCCAAACCTAGGCTGTCCTTGCCTAGCTTGTCCATTGTTCCATCCTCCTACTGCATTAACATCTGCGTGTTCTTCGAATAGGGAGGGGCATGCGTCAGTCAGATGGTCTGTGGCGTGACAGAATTCACACGCTCTTGCTTCGACGCTTTGTTTCAACATTAGCTTCTGCATCATATCCTTTAATTCTTTAATCTCGCCAGTGACATCCACTTGATGCAGAGATCTAGTACGGTTGTTTTCCAAAGATACTTGATATCTTACTTGATCAGCCGTGTCCTCTATTAGTTTCCAAACATCCTCCGGGTACATATTCCTCACGTTGCCTCCTGCGCAAGCATTCAACAACCTGAGCTCCATCTCAGTAAGTCCGTTGAGGAAGTTCTCTATCAACACATGTTGCGGGAGTCCATGATTGTAGCAGTTCGCTTCAAGTTCCCTGAACCGCTCGTAATACTCTGATAATGATTCCCCATGCAACTGTTTCGGCGCAGCTAACTCTCGACGCAGCAGTGACACTTTGGCCGCGGGATAAAACTTGTCTAGAAATCGTTCTTGTAATTCGGGCCATGTCCTTATTGAACCCGGCGCTAGTCCCATCAACCATTGTCGAGCTGAATCACATAGTGAAAACGGGAAGGCTCTAAGCTTCAACAATTCTGGGTCCTCATTCCCATTCCTCATATTCTCACAAATGGCTGCGAATTCTCGTACATGTTTTACTGGATTCTCACTAGCCATACCATGGAATTTTGGTATGTAGTGAACAAGCTGAGTCCGCAGTTCGAAGTGTCCATCTGGAGGCAGTACTATGCACCATGGTTGATTCACAGCTTGAGGAGCAGACATCTCCTTGATGGTGCGTCGCGCCACTGGTTGAGCAGGCACGCGCGCGCCAGGAGGTGGCGCGCGTCTATCCATGTTATCATTCAACTGATTATCATTTCTGGGTAGTTCAACGTCCATTCTGAACTCTAAGTCTCTGCGTACTTCTCTTCTGATTGCCTCGAGTTCAGCTGGGTTCAGGCGTGCAAAAATGTTGTCAGCGTTACGCGCTGGTGCGTCTGGAGTTCCTGCTCGTCTGCCGATGACACTATTCTCACCAAAATCTTCCATGCAAAAACAAAAACAACAACTAAATTAAACGTAACTAATATTTTTGGATTTTTTATTTAAAAGAAAAGAAAAGAAAATAACAGAAAGAAAAGAAAAAAAGGAAAAGAAAACTTCTCTAGCCGTTCCCCGGCAACGGCGCCAAAATTTGACGAGCACGTCGTTGAGTGCTGCAAATTTGTCCCGACTCTCCTCACTAGTATAGTATTGGCAAGCTGGGGTCGAATCCACAGGGAACGGTGGAATCTCTTTTCAACTACAAACTAAGATTGGGTTGTGCGTGAGTTTTAAAGAAAGAAAGAAAAACTGCTGCGCAAGTACAACTGGCGCACACACAGACAGCAAGTATGAAAGACGCAAACAAATATGCAAGAGATGAATCCGGTTCAGATTCTTCACTATGAACTCTATGTTTTATCCTTGGTCACTAAAGGCACATGATATAATTGTCCACGTAGATTAAGGTCCTGTCACAGCTTAATAACCTACACATACATTCCGGTCAAGGTTTGTATGATATTACTACTCAATCTAGTCTAGTCAATAACGAATCCGGTCAAGGTAGTTACTGCCTATTCTAGTGTTACTCCTATCATTCACAGTCACGTACTTCTGATAGTTTAACTATAGATACTAGATTCTACAACTAAGTCTGCGGTGCAAGGCTTCGCTTAATTGTCTAACCTAATTATCATGCAATGGAGTGCGGAATAATAATACTAGACTTGATCATGTAAATTAAGAACAAGACCTCAAAAACATATTATTCATAGATCCAAATCCAAACCGAAATCAGTAAGTTAGCTAGACATACTGATCGAATACATCTCAAGAATAATTATAAGACAACTAAAATAACAAGACAAATCTGGATGCTGCGTCGTCAGGCTCGCGTGACAGGTTGTGCGCACGTCTTCGCCGGAATTCTGCTCTGCGCCGTCAGCTCTCTCTCTCTTCTAGATTTCCATAAAGCTTTGTATTTATATTCCTTGCCTTCTAGGGTTTCCACGAATATTTAGGCAAGAATATCTGAGGGAAATCATCTTTATCTCTAAAAATCAGCTTAGGAAACCTTAAATCTCCAAAAACCGATTTTAGAAATCTCTTTAGCGCGTGATGACGTCATTGTTCCGAATATCTCGCTGTCTGCTGACGTCACCGTTTTGCTGTCTTCTGCGCGACCTTCACTCGCGCGCCATAGTGCTCGCGCGCTAGTGGTCTTCTGTCCTTTGTTGTCAAGTTGTTGTCTTTTATTCTGGAATTCAGCTTCTTGTTGTGTTTTTGTTCTAACTCTTCTCTTGAACCTGAGATACGAAACTACACCAAAAGCGTAATCTTATACTGAAATGTGTTAGAATATGAGCACTGTAAAAGACTTAAAGTAGCGTACAACTACGCTCTATCAATACACATATAAATTTTGTGAGACATGAGGACGTAATTTGACCGTTGATTTGATTAATTCGAAGTTTGAGAGAAAAGTTGATTTTTAATTAATTGGGTGGTTGAATTTGCAAAAAAACACGTGTGGTTGATGATTTACGGTTGCCAATATTAATCATTGAATTGATAAAATCAGCCGCTAAAGTCATGTCCTTCCGTCTTGTTAAAAGTTGCATGTCCTCGTAGACCCTTTCACACAACTCAAAATAGTAAAGTTTAAGAATGATACATAAATATATGTGTAGAGATGAAAGTGATTAGCAAATCCGAGTGGGTTGTAGGTTATTCGATCCAGCTTGATCCAACACATGGGTCAAGATGAGTGGGTTCTGATTTGTGGGTGGGTTGGTTGTATTAAAAAACAATTGAACCAACTCGCACAACCCACGGGTGGGTTCAACCCATGAGTTCGAACCAAGGGTTTGACCCACGAGTTCGACCCACGGATCCAATCTACGGGTTTGACCCATGAGATCAAATTTTCAAAATATCTATTCTTCCATCAATTCTATAAATACCACATCTTCATCTCTTTTTTTTACACAAGCAATCTTCTACTCTCTCTTACTTTCTCAACTTCTCAAACTCTAAAGTGTTCAAGCTGACAAAGTGTTCTCAATCTTTTATTTGTTAAGTGTATTTTATATTAGTTGCATTTATATTACGGAGAATGATTATGTGAGTACTTTTGATTATATTAGTCTCGATGATGGGATTGAGGTTGGAAATTGTGAACGTGTGGATAGTGTTATGGGAGAGGATGAAAATCCAAACCCAATATCACGTAATCCCACCATCACACCGTCATCCGCCTCAACCTCTACGCAAAATACATATACAAAAAGTCTTATATTTGGATAAAAGTCTTATATTTGGATTCCACCATTACATCGTAATTCCAAACCATCATCACATAATCCAAAAGAGTTCTATTTGAAAATCCAAACCCATCATCAAGTAATCCCACCATCACACCGTCATCCGCCTCAACCTCTACGCAAAATACATATACACAAAAGTCTTCTATTTGGATTCATTTTGAGATTATTATTAAGAATAATATATGCTATGCAAAATATAAAAAATGTGGGCAAGAATATAAATTATCTGATGGTGGTGGTACATAACCCTTGTTAGACATGTTGCTAAGAAACATCCGGATTGGGTTATTGATCCCAATCAAAGTGTTTTAGTTCATGATTCCGTCGGAACCGGTGGTGCACAATCTTGTGAACATATTGATATTAAATGTATGATTTCTTTAACATTTGATATTTGGACTTCTCCTTTCGGATACGGATGTATTTATTTAACAAGACATTGGACTGATAGTGATTGGGTGATGCAAAAAAAGAATTCTCATGTTCAAACCTATGGAGCATCCACATACGAGGCTTTTATAGCACATATGATAGAAAATTAGTTTTCTTTATCAGGTAATTTTTTATATCACTTGACAATGCATCAAACAATAATCTTGTTGTTACACATTTGCTTCACGTCTCAAACCTATGCATCAATTCAGATTTTTATGTTGAAATTTGTACTCCCATGGAATTAAAATTTAAAAAATATTGGAAGAATATTCCATTAATTGGTTGCTTAGCTTATTGCATGGATCTTAGACTTAAAGTTGCGGAGGTGCAATATTTTGTTGAACAAGTATATTTAACACTTGGTTTGAATCATGATATTACTTGCATAAAACAAACAATTTATGATGCTTTAATTGAATTATATGGATTGTATATTGCAAAAGTGAATTCTGATCGTGGTTCATCTTCTGAGCAAGACACATCACATTATCAATTGTTAGTAAAGAAGACTTTACTTTATATCAATGACAAGCATATAAAAGACAAGCAGCTGGTCAAAGTAATAATAGTTCACAACAGAATATGAGAAGCTCAAAATTAGATTTATTAGCATGGTGGAAGATAAATGGTCATACTTGGCACATACTATTGGCAATGGCTAGGGACTCACTTACAAAGTCAATGTCACCTGTAACTTCCGAATCAGCTTTTTCTGTAGGTACAAAGGTTTTAGATGATAAAAGATCAAGGTTGAATGATGACACGATTGAAATGTGCATATGCTTAAAGGATTGGCTCTCAGCTGAAAGAAGAGAACAAGACGAGGGGACAAAACTTGATATTGACTTTGAAGACGATTGAGTAAAATTTTATTTTATTTTGTTAGTTAATTTGCCTAGGCTATTGTAATACTGAACTATTTAAAGTTCCAGTATAGAATTTATGTCGGATAGTCACCCAAGCTATGTAATTCCCCCGAGTTAGGAAGTTTGACTATCAATTAATAATAAATAACTTTGTGTTAATAAATATTATAAAAACAAATGTATACACATTGCATATATTTAAATCATACATCAACCCGTGTATTTAAATTATGGGTCAATTCATGAGTTGACCCGGTGGGTTAGAATCGTAGGTCCAATTCATGGATTGACCTAGTGGGTTGGATTACAACTCGTTGGTTGGATTGAGTTGAGTATAATTATTTCAACCCAACCCGTGTAGCAAATCGTTACTGTTTCAACCCAACTCGACCCAACCCAAATCCGTACAAATTTTACTATTCAACCCTACCCAACCCACGGGCTGACCCACTTCCATCTCTATATATGTGTGATTCGATTTCAATCGTTATTAGTAATCCAACATATGAGATCGAGTCCTAAATTAAATAAAATCGTCAAACTCAACTGCTATGGTCTTTTGCGAATCCAACCCCCATTTCATAATAACCAACTTTAATTTCAACCGTCGGATTATAGAAACCATGGCTAAGATTAAGTTTTTATGTCTCACATAAACTTAATGTTTCTCTAAAACTCAACTCCGACAGAATAATATTAAAAATAGGATTTTTTGCCGAAAACCACCCTTTCAATAACTCAATTTTAACTAAACCACCCCTTCAATTTTTTTAGTGACATAACCACCTTTCAATCCAGAAATCATTTAATCGTGACACCCCATCGCCGGTTCCAACAACTTTTGCTAGAAAAATTAGTCATTGACTTAGTTGATCATGATGTAAATCAAAATTCTCTATCAATATATTAACCATTAAAATTTAATTTGACTTCATACTTATTTAATTGAAGCATTGATCATTCAAATCCCATAACCCCCAATTTCTTCCACCTCCACAAATTCAACAAATCGAAACTTTCTCTTAAAATTGATCTTTACAATGTTTATATAACTTTATTCAGAGTTCATGATGTTATTAGATTAGTTTCTTTGTGTTAAAATTAGATTTAAATCATAGTCAACCAAGTCAACAATCAATTTTTCGGCACAAGACGCCGGAACCGGCGGTGGGGTGTCACTATTCAACGATTTCTTAATTGAAGGGTGGTTATATCAAAAAAAAATTGAAGGGTGGTTTTGTTAAAATTGAGCTATTGAGAGGGTGGTTTTCGGCAAAAAACCGTTAAAAATATTAGGTTTGAGTTTAGGTATTTAGAATTTGTCAAGTTTGAGTTTGGATTTCAAAAATGTCATAGTTTCCTAACTAAAAAAATTGCGTGCATTTTCGTTCCATGTGGCGTGAGCGTTTCAATTTTTTTTAGGATTCCGTTATTTGACACCACGGATACACATAGAATCAGCGTACCAAACCGCACATTCCATGACAAAAAATGAAATGATTTTTTTCGTCTTATGTGGCGTGACACGTCTGCATGAAAATGAAGCGTTTCAATTTTCTTAATCCCGCTATTTGAAATCGCGGGTACACGTAGAATCAGCATACCCGTTGTTTCAAATCGTGGTACCCATGTCGCGGGTTGGAACTCGTTTGTTTTTTACATTTTTCGTTTGATTTTATCTACACATGTTTTGCACTAAATAAAGTAAGAGACAGGTAGAATTGAAATGTCATGCAAGTCATTACAAATTAATATTGTAGCTACAAATATTTAGTACAACAAATACTCAAGTAGATGTGGATGACAGACATCTTCTTATGTTGTGGCCTTCAGCTCCACAAGTCTTACAGTCTCATAATCCTGGTGGCTTTGGGGTTGGCTTTCTTGCCAATTCATTTCGTTATGAATTCTAGTAGCAGGTGTTCTACCCTTTAAAACTCGCTTTTATGCAGGGTTCGAACATATAAATGACCTGTGGACGATGCCCACGAAGTCTCTGGAGTTATGACTCTAAAAACCTCGGACCATATCCTAGTGTGTGCCATGATACAATACTCGTACGGAACATCCTACAAATTGTAAATGAAACTCTTTGCATACCGCGAGTGCGTGACTGTATGGTAATGAAACGCAACAAAACTCCCGCATGTGAATGTCTTTGTTCTCATATTTACCTCCAAGGTGTTTTAAGGTCCACTTTCAATAACTTGAACTATCATCTCATGTTTGTCGAAAAATTTAAACCTGAAAAATATACTAGTTAGTAATGAAAAATAAGAAAATTCATAAGCAGAATATGCAATGAAAGTAAATACTAACCGCAAACACACTGCGTGTGTAGTCTGCTCCAGAATGTGGAAGTCAATCTTCGGTGGGAATGGATGGTTCTTGTACAGGTTTCGACGCGCGATAACATATTCATTAGATTGTCTGAAAGTGAAATTAACCAGCGCAAATGGGCAAATCTCGACAATCCCTCAACACATTGTTATAGCATTCAGATGAGTTTGTACTCATAGAACTCCATCTACGTCCCTCGTCAAACACAAGAGGCCATTATTCTAATGGAATTGCTTCCAATCACCTGCGTATATTTGGTCTTGAATGCAAACATCCAAGCAAAATAGCGTAAGTTGTCCTAAATTTCGCCTTATTCATGATATATACAATTTTCCAATTCATCCTTTAAGAGAGGTTTATTTTTCAATTTAGAGTTGATATTGCTCTTCAAATGTTGGAGACAAAACCTATGATATCCACGGGGAGGTTTCCACTCCTCGACAGTGTTCATCGCTGCCAATATTCCTTGTGTATACCTAAAATGACATACATGTCATCTCTCTTGGTGACACCCTCCCTGTTACACCTCCTGAACCATTTTCAGCTAGAGGTATTTTCACTATCAACGAATGGAAATGTTAGAGGGAGCAACTGATCATCCGCATCTAAAGCAATGACAACAAGCAGTCTTCCGCAATGTTTTCCATATAGATGTGTGTCATCAACACTGATAATTGGCCCACAGTATTCAAACGCCCTGATAGAAGTACCGAACGCCAAACACACGATTTACCTGCGTGCAAGCACCACTCAAATGATATGTGTCCCATTTGACAAATGACCATACGTTTCTACCTTGTATAATCTGAATACGCCAACTTTTCTCTTTTTACTTTCTGCTACTACTTTACAAAAAGTGTAAGAACACCTTTGAGTTGTCTGAAGTGTTCTCAAACCCAATTCACCGTAGCAAAAAATTACTTTAAGCAAGATGTCTTCTCTTCTCGCATCACAATCAACGGAGTATTGAAATGGAGATTGAGCAACTTGCAAAGGTTCTGCATAATGATCATTTTATTGGCCAACATGAGAAAATTTGGAACGAGTTAGATGCAGCTAGTGTGAATTCAATTTTGTCAGAATACGCAATAAATTGTTTAGTGAGGAAGCGCTAACAATGTTTATTAACCGTGAATGGTGTATAGATGGGTCAATATCTAAGTCGGAGATCTTTGGTAACTCAATGAAAGTTAGTTTCATATATTTGGAAGAATTGGAAAAGGTAGTGCATGGTGGCCTATGATTTTTTCAAGCTGATGCTTTTGCTTCACAAATATACCAGAAATCTCGTTCACGATGATCTAAATTAGGTGACCATCTCACTATGGGTGGAACTCTATATTTGCCTACAAGTATGATGGAGTCATATATTTCGCTAAGGTGCTAGATGTTCAATTGAATGTGGTATTTTCGTCTTACATAGTTGAACATAAATTATATGTATGAGTTAAACTTCAGTATACCATTATAGACCCTCTGATCAAAGTTCTACATTCTTGGAGTATGAGAAACCCTTTTCAGATTAAAATTAAGTACGAACGGTTGCCAAATATGTGTAAAGAGTGTGTGGGTAATTGGTTACTCATTAGAAATGATTGTCGGATGCGAGAGAGTGATGTTAATTCAGATAAATAAATGTGTGAAATGAATATAGATTTTTACTTGGAACATGTTACTAGATACTCAACCACGGCGGAACAATGATGCTTGAAAATTTTGATGCAACTTTTGAAACCAAATCAGATGAGGACCATAAGCATAGGGACTCATTGTCAATTCTTAGTGGGCCAATTACAAGACAAAGAGAAAAGAAGAAAGAAGCTCTAAATGGGTTCATTCGAGAAATATGGACTAATTCTCAAGTAAGCCAAAAGAGTGCTAGCTAGAATCTGAATTATGTGCATCTCATTAAGATGGATTGAGATGTCATCAAAAGAAAACTATCAATAAAACTTTTGGACGGCAAGAAGATAAGATTGACAAGTAGTCAAGGGAACTTAGTGTTATTATTAGTAATAAGTTATTTTTGTCTTTAAAGTTGTAGCTCTTTGAGCTACTAGTCTTTTCCTATATAAGGGAACATAAACTTTCATTTTAAGCACCACTGAAATTTTATATCATTGTTTTTTTGTTCTTGATTATTGAACTTTCTAAATTTCTCAAGGTTAATCTTGTGGCATTCAAAATCCAAACTTATCACCATTCCTGTTGTGGCGTTTGAAATTTGAAGTCCTTAGTTTCTCATCGCGCTACCATTGCGTTAAGGTGAGGGGTTAAAAGCTCACTAAACTCATTAAAAATTTCTAGTTTTGACCGCTTAAGATTACGGTTTCCATCACATTAGAGGGGTTTGTATCAATTTATTCGAGTAGATCACTGATAGAGTGTAGTTGTACGCTACTTTAAGTCCTTTACATTGCCAATATTCTAACATATTTCAGTATAAGATTACGCTTTTGGTGTAGTTTTGTATCTCAGGTCTAAAAGATGAGTTAGAATGAAAACGCAACAAGAAGGCTGATTTCCAGAACAAAAGACAACAAATTGACAAACAAGGACAGAAGACCACTAGCGCGCGAGCACTATGGCGCGCGAGTGTGGGTCGCGCAGAAGACAGCAAAACGGTGACGTCAGCAGAAAGCGAGATATTCGGAACGATGACGTCATCACGCGCTAAAGATATTTCTAAGTTCAGTTTTTGGAGATTTAATATTTCCTAAGCTGATTCTTAGAGATATAGATGATTTCCTACAGATATCCTTGCCTAAATATTCGTGGAAACCCTAGAAGGCAAGGCTATAAATATCAAGCTTGATGGGAATCACAAGAGAGCGATTTTACACACACGCATACTTAGAGAGCAGAACTCCGACGCGCGCGAGCTGCCACGCGAGCCTGACGACGCATCATACAGATTTGTCTTGTTATTTTAGTTGTCATTTAATTATTCTTGAGATGTATTCATTCAGCATGAGTAGCTAAACTCACTGAACTCGGTTTGGATTTGAATCTATGAATAATATGTTTTGAGGTCTTGTTCTTAAATTGCATGATAAGTTTAGTATTATTATTCCGAACTCAATTGCATGATAATTAGGTTAGACAATTAAGCGAAGCCTTGCACCGCAGACTTAGTTGTAGAATCTATTATCTATAGTTAAACTATCAGAGGTACGTGACTGTGAATGATAGGAGTAACACTAGAATAGGCAGTAGCTACCTTGACCGGATTCGTTATTGACTAGACTAGGTTGAGTAATAATATCATACAGACTTTGACCGGAATGTATGTGTAGGTTATTAAGCTGTGACAGGACCTTAATCTACGTGGACAATTATATCATGTACCATTAGTGACCGAGGATAAACATAGAATTCATAGTGAAGAATCTGAACCGGGATCATCTCTTGCATATTTATTTACACCTTTTATACCTGCTTTCTGTGTGTGCGCCAGTTACACTTGCGCAGCAGTTTTCTTTCTTTTAATTGTTTACTCACGCACAACCCCAATTCTTAGTTTGTAGATTGAGAAGAGACTTCCACCGTTCCCTGTGGATTCGACCCCAGCTTGCCGATACTATACTAGTGAGGAGAGTAGGGATAAATTTGCAGCACTCAACGACGTGCTCGTCAAATTTTGGCGCCGTTGCCGGGGAACGGCTAGAGAAGTTTTATTTTCTTTTTTCTTTTTGTTATTTAATCTTAGTTTTCTTAAACAAAAATCCAAAAAAATTAGTTACGTTTAATTTAGCTGTTGTTTTTGTCTTGCATGGAAGATTTTGGTGAAAATAGTGTAATCGGCAGAAGAAGAGAAACTCCAGACGCGCCAGTGCGCAACGCCGAAAACATTTTTGCTCGCCTGAATCCAGCTGAACTCGAAGCAATCAGAAGAGAAGTACGCAGAGATTTAGAGTTCAGAATGGACGTTGAATTACCCAGAAACGACAATCAGCTGAATGATAACATGGATGGACGCGCGCCACCCCCTGTCGCGTGAGTGCCTGCTCAACCTGTGGCGCGACGCACCATTAAAGAGATGTCGGCTCCTCAAGCCGTTAATCAGCCATGGTGCATCGTACTGCCCCCAGATGGTCCTTTGAGCTACGGACTCAGCTTGTTCACTACATACAAAGTTCCATGGTATGGCTAGTGAGAACCCAGTCAAACAATCAGCTGGTCGTCAGACATTTGCGAGAACATGAGGAATGGAATGAGGATCCTGAGTTGCTGAAGTTGAGAGCTTTTCCCATTCTCGCTATGTGATTCAGCTCGACAATGTTGATGGACTAGCTCCGGGTTCAATAAGGACATGCCCCGAGCTACAAGAACGGTTTCTAGATAATTTTATCCCTGCAAAGTATATTGCTTCGTTAGAGAGCTAGCTGCGCCAAAACAGTTGCATGGAGAGTCATTATCAAGTATTACGAGCGGTTCAGGGAACTTGAAGCGAACTGCTACAATCATGGACTCCCGCAACATGTGTTGATCGAGAACTTCCTCAACGGATTAACTGAGATGGAACTCAGGTTGTTGAACGCTTGCGCAGGAGGCAACGTGAGGAATATGTATCCAGAGGATGTATGGAAGCTGATAGAAGACACTGCGGACCAAGTCAGATATCAAGTGTCGCTAGAGAACAACCGCACCAGAGCACTGCATCAGGTAGATGTAACCGGAGAGATCAAGGAATTGAAGGACATGATGCAGAAGTTGATGAAAGCAGAGCGTCGATACTAGAACTTGTGAATTCTGTCACGCCACAGACCACCTGACTGACGCATGCCCCACCCTGTTTGAAGAACACGCAGATGTTAATGCTGTGGGTGGATGGAATAATGGACAAGCTAGGCAAGGACAGCCTAGATTCGGATTAGCAGAGAATGGATTCAGTTGGAAGAATGAGCAGAACTTTCAGAGACCGCGCGCTGACTGGCGCGCGCAACCTAATGCCCCCACTGGCGCGCGACCTTACGCGCCAGCTGCTGCTTATAACCCGCCACATAAACGCGCTGAAGGACCAGTGCAGTACAACCAGCAGCCACCCAAGAAATCACTAGAAGAGATAGTAGTCAGTTGGCTGAAACCGTAAGCAAGAATCAGGAGCAGAACGAGAAGCGCTTCGCTCTGATTGAAAGTCAGTTAACACAAATCTCTGAAACCGTGACCGAAATCTCAAATAACAGGAAAGCAGCGAAGGCCAGAGTGCAGAATGGTGTCAACGCAGTATTACTTAGATCAGGAAAGGAAACATCAGGTGCGCCAGAGACCACTCGCGCCAAGAAAAGCGCGCACACGCAGAATAATAGTTCACCACCAGAATCCAGCGCACCAGTTGCAGAAACAGAGGAACCATCTAGCAGCAACGTGCCACTTCCTTTCCCTGCTCAGAGCAATAAACCTAAGAAAACCGAGCTAGATCAAGAGCTATATGACCTGTTCAGCAAGGTGGAAATCAACATTCCACTTATAGATGCACTGAAACAAATTCCCAGGTATGCGAAATTTCTTAAGGATTTATGCACAAACAGAAGAAGGAGAGGAGGAAAGAAAGAGCAAGTGCAGCTGAACGCTAACGCCTCTGCAATCGTGCAACACAAGGTACCACCTAAATGCCGAGATCCAGGTACGTTTACTATACCATGCACCATAGGTAATTCTGTAGTGGATAATTGCATGATAGACTTAGGGGCATCTATAAATGTTCTACCCCATTCTTTATACACGTCTCTCCGCATTGGACCACTAAAGCCTGCAGGGTTAACAATCCAACTAGCGGATCGGTCGTGCAAACAACCAGTGGGCATGATTGAAGATGTACTGGTAAGGGTAGGTGAATTGGTGTTTCCAGCAGATTTTTATGTGTTAGAGATGGAAGGAAACGTCTCTGCCGACACTGCTCAAGTATTGCTTGGCCGACCCTTTTTGATGACCGCACGAACAAGAATCGACGTATGGAAAGGAACTCTTTCAATGGAAGTCGATGGTGAGGTCATACACTTCAATATATTCAAGGGAATGCAGTTTCCACCTGATGATTCTACAATAAACGCACTGGACGTTATATGATGAAGTAGTGGAAGAGGAGCAGACGCGCCAGACAACTGCGCACTATCAGACGCGCACGAAGAAGAGGAAACACCAGAGCAACGACTTGAGGTATCTTGTTTCTAGTACTGAATTATGTGTTGCTAACACGGCTGTCTCTCGTAACATACAGGAATCAAAGATCATACTGAAGCAACTCCCAGAGCATCTGAAGTATGTGTTCTTAGACGACAATGAGACTAAGCCGGTGATTATAAAGAACCAGCTAGAACCTGCTCAAGAAACGCGTCTGGTAGAAGTCTTGCGCAACAACAGGCGCGCACTCGGATGGACATTGGATGACTTGCGCGGAATCAGCCCCGATGTATGCATGCATCGAATTCTGTTAGAAGATGGGGCCAAACCATGCAGGGATGCCCAACGAAGACTAAACCCTATTATGATGGAGGTGGTACAGAAAGAGATCATCAAGCTGTTAGACGCCGGAATCATTTATCCTATCTCTGATAGTAAGTGGGTAAGTCCGATACATGTTGTCCCAAAAAAGGTGGAATCACCGTAGAAGAGAACGCGGAGGAGAACTAGTGCCCAAGAGGATACAGACCGGTTGGCGCATGTGCATAGACTACCGGAAGCTGAACGCAGTAACGCGCAAGGATCACTTCCCCTTGCCGTTTATAGATCAGATGCTTGACCGATTGGCAGGTAAACCACATTACTGTTTCTTGGATGGATTTTCAGATACAATCAGATTCCCATAGCTGCGGAAGACCAAGAAAAGACAACGTTCACGTGCCCTTTCGGTACGTTTGCTTTCCGGCGCATGTCTTTTGGATTATGCAACGCGCCAGGTACGTTCCAAAGGTTAGTAATGAGCATATTTTCGGACATGTTGGGTTCATGCATTGAGGTGTTTATGGACGACTTTACTGTGCATGGGAACACTTTTGATGATTGTCTGGAAAATTTAGATAAGGTCTTGAAACGTTGCATATCTAAGAACCTAGTCTTGAATTATGAAAAGTGTCACTTTATGGTCACGCATGGAGTAGTGCTAGGCCATATTGTCTCTAGAGAAGGGTTAAAGGTAGACAAGGCAAAAATTGATCTTATTGCTAGCTTGCCGTACCCCACTAATGTTAGAGAATCAAATTTTTTTAGGGCACGCTGGATTCTACAGACGTTTCATTCAAGATTTTTCTAAAATATCTACCCCATTGTCTAACCTCCTGCAAAAGGATGTAGTGTTTGACTTTACAGATGCCTGTCGCGCAGCGTTTGACGCACTGAAGCGCGCACTGACTAGCGCGCCAGTACTACAGGCGCCAGATTGGACCTACCATTCGAGTTGATGTGTGACGCGAGCGACTATGCTGTTGGCGCAGTACTTGGTCAGCGCAAAGATAAAAACCACACGCCATCTACTATGCCTCGCGCACACTGGACCCAGCGCAGCGAACTACACCACTACTGAAAAAGAGTTACTAGCCATTGTTTTTGCCCTAGAGAAATTCCGTGCATACATATTAGGGGCCAAAGTCATCATATTCACGGATCATGCCGCACTAAGGTATTTAATGTCTAAGAAAGAAACTAAGCCGAGACTCATGCGTTGGTTGTTGCTTTTGCAGGAATTCAACATTGAAATCAAAGACAAAAAGGGCTCGGATAACACAGTAGCAGATCACCTTAGTCGAATAATCAGAGAAGGATCAGGGGATCATTAAGGAGACATTCCCAGACGAGCACATAATGACGTTACAGGGTAAGATACCATGGTATGCGCACATTGTGAACTACCTGGTCACTGGTAAGTTCCCACCAACTTTTAACAAACCGCAACAGCTTCGATTGAAACGTGATGCTAGACTGTACCTATGGGATGATCCGTACTTATTTAGAATAGGTCCAGATCAAATACTGAGACGTTGTATTCCAGATCATGAAATAGAGTCGGTTATAGCCTTTTGTCATGAGCATGCATGTGGAGGGCATTTTGGTCCTAAACGAACTAGTAGAAAAATATTAGATTCTGGTTTTATTGGCCACACGTGTTCAGAGACGCATACGCGCACTGCAAAAGTTGCGATAGATGTCAGCGCGCAGGTAACATATCGGCGCGCAACGAGATGCCTCAGATGCCCATCATGGTAGATGAAGTATTCGATTTATGGGGATTGACTTCATGGGTCCTTTCCCTCCTTCTTTCGGATTTGAGTACATTCTTGTAGCTGTAGACTATGTATCTAAATGGGTTGAGGCTAAGGCTACACGAAAAGATGATGCCAAAACTGTTACTGATTTCTTGCGCACTAACGTTTTCTGCCGTTATGGTGTACCCAAGGCACTGATCAGTGACCAAGGAACGCATTTTTGTAACAGGTTGGTGGCACAGGTACTCAAACACTATGGAGTTCAACATAGAACTTCCACGGCTTACCATCCACAAACAAACGGCCAAGCTGAAATCTCCAACAGAGAAATCAAGCGCATACTCGAGAAGATGGTGAAGCCAACGCGCAAAGATTGGAGCCTCCGTCTGGATGACGCACTCTGGGCATATCGGACAGCTTTCAAGACCCCAATCGGCACCTCCCCATTCCGGTTAGTTTATGGAAAAGCATGTCACCTTCCAGTGGAATTGGAGCATAAGGCATACTGGGCTTTGCGCGCATGCAACTTGGATCTGGATAGTGCACAACGAGAGAGAATGTTGGACTTGAACGAGCTGGAAGAGCTGCGCGCGGACGCATATGACAGTACGCGCGACTACAAGCTGCGCACCAAAATCTATCACGATAAGTTTATTCTTCGTCGTTCTTTCAACATTGGTGATAAGGTTTTGTTATTCTCATCCCGTTTAAAGATCATGCCAGGGAAGTTGCGGAGTAGGTGGACCGGACCTTTCACCATCACAAAAATCTTTGCATACGGAGCCGTCGAACTCGAAGATGAAAAGGATCATCACCGTTTCAAGGTGAACGGTCAGCGAATCAAGCAGTACCTTTCGGGGCCTATTCCACCAGCACAAGAGTTCGACCTTTCAGAACCAGGGGAGTTAGGAGAGCCCGCACATGAATCAGCAGACACGCGCAATACATACCGCGCGCGCACCCCGAGACGCGCCAGAGAACCCGCGCGTCAACTCAATCGGGCATTGAAGAAACACCACGGCGTTGACCAAACAAGTTACTGTCGAGCCAGCGACGTTAAACAAAGCACTCGTCGGAAGGTACTCCGACAAACTTAACTTAGTTTTATTTTCGTATGTTTAGTTTGCTTAGTTTTAGTTTAGTTTTAGTTTTAGGTTAGTTTTGAGTTTGGGCCCAAGTTAGTTTTGGGCCATGCATGCATGTGGGCTTTTTGTGCTATAAATATATGATGTAGGTCTCATTTTGTGTCACTTCTCATTTTCAACTTATCTCACTAACACAAAAACCCAAAGCCACCAAGCCACCGCCGACCGCCGCTACTGCCGCCGCGCCGCCGCCGCCGTCCAACCCAGAATTTTGTGATTTTCAGTCAGAATATAGATCTCAGCGCAGGTATTCTACTGTCAAAATTTCAGCTAATTTGGAATAGTTTTAGTGGTTCAATTTTGCAGTAGAAGTTTGAGATCCAGATCTGCATAGTACTCGCGCGTGACAGGACACGCGCGCCAGTTGGATATTTTTGGTATATTTCTTTGCTGCGTACAATGTCGATCTGTGTCGACCAGTCCAAAAAATTGGATTTTGAGCTGAAGTACAGAATGTACAGTAGGTGCGAAGTTTTGCCTACTGTTTTTGTTGATGAAGAGTTCCTCCGCGAGATGGGGCTCTACGAAGAAGTGGATGCGGCTTTCACCGCAACTGGATGGGGATCGTTTATGGAGCTATCCTCGGACACGGACGTGGAGGATACACTGGAGTTCCTCGCGTCATATGAGGGTTTAGCTGATCGGATTCGGTACCGCCACAGGGGCGTGTACTACGAGGCCACGCCATCCCAGTTCGGCGCAGTCATGGGACTCGCGCGCATGCCTGGCGCGCAAGTAGATGAGCACACGGACCAGGAAGCCTGGGACGACTGGACTGACGGCAGCAAGCCGTATGCCGGAGGAAGGAGCCTTGGCACTGAATTGTTGGATCCGAAGATGTTCTATCTTCAGAGGCTCATCTCCCACTCCATCATTGGCCGCTACAATGGATCACAGCGGCCCGGAATACTAGACATGGAGATCCTCAAGGGTCTCTATTACGGGAAAAAGGTGCGCTACACGCGCTTACTCACCAGCTACTGGGAATCGGTGAGTATGAAGGGCCCGATGCTCTGCGGAGGACTGATCACGCACTTCCTGCGTGCGTTGCATATGGAGCCCTGGCTGGATGATCACACGATTGTACGGGCCGAATACCTGACGCGCCAGAAGATGCGCCTGTACAAAGGAATCAAGGTGCGCACGGATGGAACAGCGTATTGGAGCTACAGGCGCGGACTCGAGAACATTAGGGCTGCGCCAGAGGTTGTGGCGCACGAGCCAGTGGCGCCAAGTAGGAGCAGGCGCCGATCAGAGCGTGCGCAAGCAGAGTCCAGCGCGCAAGGAAGGGGCGCATAAGTATTAGTTGACCAACGCTGGGTGTTCAACGCTCAGCGGGTTATGGAGTATGTGGCGCCACAGGGTGCCAACCTAGACATGACGCCACCCAGAGGCTGGCGCGCTGGAGACCCGATCCCGGAGGAGTATGCACTGCAGGGCGAAGACCCAATCGAAGAACTCTCCCGGTCGTTTTCTACTTCATTTTAAATATGTTTATGATCGGTGTAATGAACTTTTCGGCGGATGATTTGTATTGCTGTTTTAAAACACATGTTTTTATTCGGTGCTTGAATTTTAATCGGTGTTTTAATTGACTCGGTGGGTGGCAATATTACAAACTGTGATTGGTGCAAAATGATTATATGTGCATTCATTACTATTGCTTTCTTTCCTACTTGTGCATAACGTGAGGACACGTTTTTGTTTAAGTGTGGGGGGAGGGTAGTAGTACATTTAACTTAGGAGTAGAATTAAATTTTTCATTTTTTAGTTTAAACAAACCAAACCGAACGCTGAACACATCTCAAGAGGTAATTGCGCGCGAGAAACATTGGCGTGCGCGACCTGTTTGCGCACTCGCGCACTTGAGGTATTTTTGTGCTTATATGACATATTCTGATTTTTTGATAATTTTTTCGAATTTTGTGTATCTCTTAAGTGGAATAATGAGGGATGTGGAGCTGACAGAAACGTCCTAGAAAAGCAGTCGATCGAACGAAGCTTGAGGATCGGTTGCATGGTTATGAGTTTTTGTGGAGGTTGGTACTTCGCGGTCAAAGGAATAAGAGCAAGCTCAGTCACGCAGATGCCGAAGGCGAAACCCTACCAGCGTGACGAGACGGGAAAACAGACCGTCTTCGTGGAAGTTAGTTGCTCAGGAAGGGGCGCGCGGTTGCAAACGCGCGGTCTGACTTGCGCGCAACTGATCAGAAGCGAGAGAGGGGCGTGGTTCCATAGCTGCGATCCAAAGGCCATGATTGGAAAACGTTCTAGGGAAGAATCAAGATCCGGACCAAAGAAAGAAAAGTATTCAATTCAAAGTTAAAGCTCAAAAGGCCGAAACAATGAAGAGAAGAAATTTGTGCAACAAAGGTTATCAATCTGTCCGAGAAACAAACAGTTAAGCGTCAAAGACGTAAAACTCAGAAACCCTAAGACGCGTATCAATCACGTACCAGAGAAAGCGAAAACAAGTAACCATGCAAGCGCAACTCAAGTAGAATTCGGTGACCGGTGCTTAAAAAGGACTATCTCCCAATCATCCGAATTGATTTGCACTCCACAAGAGAGGTAACACGAGGTTTGAATTAGTTACTTAAATCAGTTTTGTGTTGTATAATCACAAGTGCACAGGTTGTGAGAGTGGCGCAGACATCTGGCGCAGTAAGTCCAACATTCACGCGTGCATTACACAAAAGGTAAGGAAGCCGACTTGTTCAGGGACGAACAAGAGTAAGTGTGGGGGATTTGATAGAGTGTAGTTGTACGCTACTTTAAGTCCTTTACATTGCCAATATTCTAACATATTTCAGTATAAGATTACGCTTTTGGTGTAGTTTTGTATCTCATGTCTAAAAGATGAGTTAGAATGAAAACGCAACAAGAAGGCTGATTTCCAGAACAAAAGACAACAAATTGACAAACAAGGACAGAAGACCACTAGCGCGCGAGCACTATGGCGCGCGAGTGTGGGTCGCGTAGAAGACAGCAAAACGGTGATGTCAGCAGAAAGCGAGATATTCGGAACGATGACGTCATCACGCGCTAAAGATATTTCTAAGTTTAGTTTTTGGAGATTTAATATTTCCTAAGCTGATTCTTAGAGATATAGATGATTTCCTACAGATATCCTTGCCTAAATATTCGTGGAAACCCTAGAAGGCAAGGCTATAAATATCAAGCTTGATGGGAATCACAAGAGAGCGATTTTACACACACGCATACTTAGAGAGCAGAACTCCGACGCGCGCGAGCTGCCACGCGAGCCTGACGACGCAGCATACAGATTTGTCTTGTTATTTTAGTTGTCATTTAATTATTCTTGAGATGTATTCATTCAGCATGAGTAGCTAAACTCACTGAACTCGGTTTGGATTTGAATCTATGAATAATATGTTTTGAGGTCTTGTTCTTAAATTGCATGATAAGTTTAGTATTATTATTCCGAACTCAATTGCATGATAATTAGGTTAGACAATTAAGCGAAGCCTTGCACCGCAGACTTAGTTGTAGAATCTATTATCTATAGTTAAACTATCAGAGGTACGTGACTGTGAATGATAAGAGTAACACTAGAATAGGCAGTAGCTACCTTGACCGGATTCGTTATTGACTAGACTAGGTTGAGTAATAATATCATACAGACTTTGACCGGAATGTATGTGTAGGTTATTAAGCTGTGACAGGACCTTAATCTACGTGGACAATTATATCACGTACCATTAGTGACCAAGGATAAACATAGAATTCATAGTGAAGAATCTGAACCGGGATCATCTCTTGCATATTTATTTACACCTTTTTATACCTGCTTTCTGTGTGTACGCCAGTTACACTTGCGCAACAGTTTTTCTTTCTTTTAATTGTTTACTCACGCACAACCCCAATTCTTAGTTTGTAGATTGAGAAGAGACTTCCACCGTTCCCTGTGGATTCGACCCCAGCTTACCAATACTATACTAGTAGGAGAGCCGGGATAAATTTGCAACACTCAACGACGTGCTCGTCACCCTCCATAATTGACCTTCTACCTTTACAATTTTGACCGTCTTCATACACTTGGTTGTCCTCACATTCACTCTCACTGAATTGAAATTCCATATCAACTGATCTTTCAGAACCTTCGTTCATGGCTGGAGTGAAGAGAATCGGATACGATTACTAACTACAACGAACGGATGGGATTTAGGATGAAGAGGTTATCGGCAATCAGAGGAGTTTGGATGAAGTGGTTGTCGGCAATCGAAGGAATTGGATGAAGCGGCTGTCGGCAATCGAAGTAATTGGATGAAGCGGCTGTCAGCAATGATTTAGGGATTAGGGATTTCATTCACGTATATGGTTTTCTTTTGTTTTTTGTTTTTTTATTTATTAAATTAATTATTTAGTGATTGATATACATGCGATAACGTTTAGTGGTTAATTGGAAGGAGTGTGTAACGGCATGGTGGTTTTTGGGAAGAAAATATTTTATGGGTGATTTTGGGAGAAATGTGTATTTTACGAGTGGTTTTGGGGGAAATGTGTATTTTACGGGTGGTTTGGGGCAACTAACCTTAAAATATTTGACAAAAATTAATAAAAAGCTACAAAAAAGTTGCAGTCTGTATAAAATAGCAATGAAAATCAAGAGAAGTTGTTCATTGATCACTTCATGAAAAAGGACAGCTAACTAGCTAAGAGACAGTTTAGCGGCAAAAGGGGAGATGACATCCAATAGATTTAGGTTTGAATCATGTTACGTTCATGTTTTTACACAATGAAACATTCAGGTTAGGTCGGATAAGCCAATTGTTATCCCCAAGCCACTCATATTTTCATTGTTCATCGGGTTGACCAATCTCAAAAGTTGGATTTTCTTGTGTTAACTGGTTTGGATCGGGTATCGTTCGGATTTGGTGCAGCACAACTATTTGTGACAAGCATCAAACGACGTCGTTTCAACGTTTTATAATAGATCATTTATGAGTAATATTGATAAAAATGACAAATGTGCCCTTTTATTATTAAAAATATTTAATATTGAATTAGTGAGATAATAAATGTAAATTACTTAATTGTTAAATCTTTCGGAAGTATAATTATTCTAAATTTTCATTCTAAAATAAATTACCATTTGAACATTCCCTGTAATCTACAACCAGATAATGTATTTTAATTGATACATTTGTTTTTCTTTTGATGACTTATTGATACATTTGTTAACAGCCTTCAGTTAGTTGTATACGTCTGAACATTGTAACATTACAAGTCTCTACTTTATCCATTTGCATAGAAAAATATGCCATGGTATATGCTTTTGTTAGGCACCGCATCTTAAGCAGCCGTTTTACGTACCCACAATACAATGGAATTGGATCTTATCTCTATTAACGTTTATTAATAAAGTCATATTTTCTGCATAAAGAGCAGCGACCTATCGGTCGGCCACTTAATTTCTGTTAGTAGAGGTCGGTAGTTCAAATCCTCATAACTACAGGATAGAATCTGGGGTCGGTTACTCCGTGAGCGATGAAAGAAATAATTTTAAAAAAGTCACATTTTCTTTTTAAAAATATCCTTACACATCTTTATATTTACTATTATATCATATTTTATTTAATTATAATATATTTAATAAATTAAATAATGCACCCGAATTTGTGCACAAAGAACTAGTGTTCTGTAAAACACCATTGAGCGAATTTAAAACACATTAATTTAGATTTGAAATTATATAGTTTGGATCGAAAACTATCCGATTGAATAAATTTTAATTTGGATTTAAGTAAAATAACTAATTTTATAACCATTTAAGTTAATCTTTAAATTAAGGGTTTTTTTGTCAAAAACCACCCTCTCAATAGTTCAAATTTAACGAAACCATACCTTCATTTTTTTGATATAACCACCCTTCAATTCAGAAATTGTTGAATTTTCACACTCCACCACCGGTTCCGGTGTATTTTACCAGAAATTAGTCGTTGACTTAGTTGATCATGATGTAAATTAAAATTCTTCATCAATATATTAATCATTAAACTTTAATTTGACTTTATACTTATTTAACTGAAGCATCGATCATTCAAAACTCATAACTCCCAATTTCATACACCTCGACAAATTCAACAAACTAAAACTTGTTCTCAAAATTGATCTTTATTAATGTTCATTTAACTTTATTTTGAGTTCATGGTGTTATTGGATTAATTTCTTTATGTCATAATTGGATTTCAAATCATACTCAACTAAGTCAACGATCAATTTTTCGACAAAAGACGCTGGAACCGGCGATGGAGTGTGACTATTAAATTATTTCTGAAATGAAGAGTGGTCATGTTAAAAAAACTGAAAGTTTCATTAAAACTGAACTATTAAGATGGTGGTTTTCGATAAAAAAACCCTTAAATTAATAAGTAATTAGAGTCTCTTATGTGCCCCTCCCACCACCACGGTTGCGATCATGAAGAGAAAGACACCGGACCAATCGAGTGGCTCAAATTCAAAAGACCAACCGGCCATAATCAATTTCTAGCCTCTAAAATTTAATGTGAAAATCCCAATTAAAATATTTATAATGAGAAATTGGTCAACCAAATAGAGCTTCCTCAAGAGATACATATACACTTATAGGGAAAAATTCTAGAAGGACAATCAATATTTAGTGAAACCGTAAGACATGATCTCATCCGTCGATTTATAATAATTTGACGGATGAGATTTAAAGTTAAAAAAACCTCCACATTCAACCGTCCCGTGTTTTTCGCAAATTCAACCGTCAGATTTAATAAAACCAACTTTAATCTCAACCGTTCAACTAATCAAATCAACGGTTCTGATTTAATCCTTCCGTCTTACAATAACTTAATGTCTCACATGATCCTATCCCTACACTTATATAAGCAAAACATCTATTTTTAACTCTAAAATCCTCAAATGCGATAAATTAGGAATTTATTATAAATATGAATTTGGTCCTTACGTAGCAGGACTTCATATTTTTAGAGTAATAGAGTTCCAACCACTCTTCAAATCAGATTTGATCCAAAATAAGTAAAAACTACAACAAATGGTATCCATTTAAAATATTCTCAATCGATTCCAAGCATCTGTAATATTATCCAATCGTTCATCCCATCGATCCAACGGCTCAGATCATCTCATGCTCTGTTCATCACTCTGTATAAAAACAAAGCCTCGAGCACATCGACACAACAAAAACGACTTGTCAACTCCATTAGACTCCATTTATCGATTCTTGAAAGATGATGAGCTCTTTTGGCATCGTTGAGTCTTCTTCTGTCGAAGCTCTGGCGTTCAATTACTTAAGATACGGTTTGTTTGTTTTGGTCAATAATTTGTGGACTCTGGTCGCTGTTGTCACTGCTGCAGTCAGCTTCTGGCGTTTCAACATCATTCCATCTCTTTCCCGACGCCATTTACTACTTAAATCATCATCAACTTTGACTTTAGCTGCAGCTGTTGATGAGTCCCAACTGCAGCCTAAAGATTCAGAGACACAGCAGAAGCTAATTCTGCCGGCAGTTCAGGTGGCAGTGAGCTGCTCTACTGCCGGAGATAAGGACGGTGGAGTTGTTGTTAAAGGGAACAGAGTGTATTCCCATTTTTGCTATGATGAAGTCATTTTGGGTGATGAGAAGGAAACAGAGGATGGGAGAATGCATGAATATGATGACGAAACGCAGCGTTTTGATGTTTTGGAAAGATTAAGGTTGTCGGATATAGGGTTTTACGAGTACCAGGATATGGGAGTGTTTGATGGAAATGTTGTCAAGCTCTGGGATAAAAATACAAGCTGTAGAATACTGAGATCCAATCGCGACGATGACCGCCGGACGAATGTGGTTAGGTTATTATGTTAGACTACATTGCAATATTGTATAGGGATATATCAAGCATCTCAGATTCGTGAGATCCTTCCGTTCATTACCCTTTGTTGCACCAGTTGAGAAGAGAGATTAAGTATAACTTTTAGATGTCTTAATCCAATGTAATGCAATACCTAAGACAAGCTCGATTATTAAAATCTTGTTCCATTAGGAAATTGAACATATTTGCAACTTGCACGAACAAAACAAATAGAGTCGTAAGGAGGGGTCTAGTTGGTGCAAATTGTCACAAAAGCCATCTATCACTTGCATGAATCACTAAAGTGGAGAATGAGGTTTGGTACCAAGTCTAACCTACGCCATATTGTCGTCCAATAATTGGTGTCATTTTTATTTGTATTATAAAACAGTGTATTATGATAAGTAGTGTACGAATTAGATTCAAGTAATATACAAAAGTACACCAAATTTGTCTTCATGTTGGCGGGCTGCCTACTGGAACCATTGAAAGGACACGGATCATGTTGGTCCACTTACGCCTGAAGCTTAATTCATGTATACCAAGCAAATTGAGACCCGGTCCTTGCACATTATGGTCCACACCTAGGAAGGTCATGCCATAATATAATGTACATTTGCCCCACAAACTCGAATAACAAAGTAGTTTTTTTATCTTACAAAGTTGTTTTTTTTATAGAAGGGCAAAGCCTAAAAGTACAACCCGAGGACTTGAAAAGCTAAATAGAAATTTAGTCTGATTCGGAATAGTCAAAACATAAGGAATAAAAACTATAGGACTAGACCCAATCATTTGCCTCGGTACGTACAAGAATGTGTAAAAAAACTGACAGAACTTTGAGCAAGTGAGCACATAACTAACGACCAATCTGATATACAGAACTTCTAAGATTTCTGTGATAATAACTGATGAAACCATTGAGCTTTAAAAATATAACCTCAGAAGTTGGTCCAAATGTGTAAGCTTGATCCGGACAGAACTAGCTTAAAAAGGAGCATCACTCAAGCGAATCAAATCCAAAATCCAAATAAACTGCCAGCAACTTAGCTAAACCGACTGGAAGCAAAAAGCACCAAACAGACTCCAACCAGAGCAAGAAAAAAGCCGTTCACCCTCAGTGAAAGGTTTCCTCACTCCAGCGTCAAACAGAAACTCCACCAATACAACACAATACTCCAACAGTACGCACACCGTACAAAATCCACCAACATCAACTAACACCTTAACACGACCACCCCAATCCATCCAAAAAGCCGCTCTCAACAAACCCTACAACACCACCATGTTTGGGAGTAGTGGGAAGGGTCGAAGATGAGAGGGTGTGGCCGGGATGGAGGGTGGGAGTGGATGGAGGATGGAGAATGAGCGTTGGGGTGAAAAGATGCGGGAGGCGGTGTAAGAGTTTGGCGGTGGGATATAGAGTTTGGCATTGATGAATCGATTATTGTTATCTAACAAAGTTGTTGATGGATCATATGTGTATATCTCTCTATGGTGGGTTGGGTTCATTTGCTACCCACCTTAAAATTTTGGACTAATCAATTTGTGCCACGTGCACATATAATGTGTCACTTGGGTTGCATTAATGCATATAAAACAAAAACATGTGCAAATAAGACAAAAAAAATATAAAGTGCAAAATATGAACCATTAGATCAAATTGATCCAATGGTTTCACAAGTGGGTTTCAAGTTCTCAAATTGAGACATGGGTCTCAAATGAACCCTTCTCTATGTATGGTTATTGTATTAAATTGACTTGTTGAGTTAAATTAAATTTAAATAAATAAATTAAATTTTAAAACTCAACTCAACCGGTGAAGGAATTTGTCTCTTTCTTTAAAGGAGAGATTGTAATATGGCATTTGTGCGTGGCTTGGGCATTACTCGTGGATGCAGAACTAGTAATTTTGGTGCACAATTCCAAATAGGTAGATGTATCTATACTTGGCATTGACATTCCGCCCCAGCTCGGTTCGATCTAAAAGTTGAAGCTGAGCCCCTCCCTAATATTCGTTGCCTACTCATTGGGCTGAGCTGAGCTGGACTTGGTACAAATTAGAAGTCCGAGCCCGGCCCACAAGCTCAAACTTGTTGTGATTTATTTTTAAAAAAATTGCATTCGTAATAAAAATAGTTAAAATATGATAAAACTAAATAATAAAGTTTTAAAATAAAATTTGATTTGATTTTTAATTTTTTATCTCTTATATTAGATATATAATAATGAAATGAAACAAAAAGATGAGAAATAGAGACTATATAATTTAGAATAGATTGAAATATTAAGATATGAAATAGAAAAATATGTTATAAACATTAAATATATTGAAATATCACGACTTTTCTTGATTCGGTAAAACTCATGTATTAAGGCTATTGATGGTTCTGTAATGTATTTAGTTATTTTGTTTACAGTTTCTAGTCAAATTAATTTGTACTGAACATTAGCATAAATGTAACCTGAAACATGATTTTGACACAAAACAGAGAACATGTTTAAAATATGATACATTTGAAACAAGACCAAATTATTTTCTGCTTACAAGTACTGACCAAAAGCAAGCTAAACACATTGATCAAAGTACCAAACTAGCGGTCGACAAAAGTCTTGCAAATACACAGACCAAATTCCAACAAACATTTTGACAACAATACATAAGTTGTTTTGTTCAAATGTTGCAGATGACGTCTTTGCACGAGATATTGAATCACCACTGGATGTCTTAGATTTCGTTATCCTCAAGTTGTTAGCACCACTTCCTTTGACACTCTCCTTTAAACATAAAGAGATAGAAAGTCAGGCAAAGTAAAACTGTTAGAGATTGATATATATATATATATAGGGAATGTATCATATGGAATCCCCCCTGTCCATGGATCCCTCTTTGCAGCCGTTGATTGCATTTTTTGGACGCACCAGATTGCGCCACGTAATTGCACATGACAAATGCACACGTGATATGCACATGACAAATGCACACGTGAGTTGCACATGCTTCATTAACGCGCTGGCACAATCTGGTGCATCCAAAAAATGTAATGGAATTGGATGAAAATCTTGCACATGCTTATATATATATGAGTGGAAAAAATCTTGTATTTAACATCAGTACATACCTGTTTTGCTTGGTTAACAGATGTTTCAATAGATGGCTGTGGACATGAAATAACATTGGATGAGAAGCTCAGCCGTCTGAGGAATTATCCCATTGAGAAGTTCAGTAAATGTAATGGAATTACCATCACCCTCTCCAGTTACAGTTTTAGACGAGGGCCGAGCACTCTGTATCGTATTTATTAGAACTTCAAATCTTATATAAAAGATGACCAACTTTTTTAAAATAACATAACTTTGTGATGTTCTTTCTCTTTTGTTGCCCAATAACCACTGTACGTGGATTAGGTGGCCTTCCTCCAACACCTTTTGCAATGACAATTTGAGATGTTTTAGTCTTATGTGTTACTCGCATTAGTACATTTATTTTTGTAGTGTCCTTCTTCCCGCAGTTTCGACAACGATGCTTCTTAGTAATTCTAATTTTCTTTGGCCGACTGCTTTGAGGCACCTAACCAATTTCCCCTATTCTTGCATGTTTCCTACGCCTTCTTAGTTGCACTATATACTTTGGTGGCAAAGGTGGCAGCATATCAGACTCTCTAACTCAGATGACCCAGGCATCGCATTTATTACTCCAACTTAGTCATCAATCTAAAGTCTGTTCTTGATTAACACACACATCATCACATGAGGATAGGAAATTCCAGTTAAGTCCCACTGATAACAAGTGCAAGACCTTTTCTCCAAATTTACCACGTATGTCTTACCCCGATGATCAACCTCGTAAGACAACCCCCACTGTACCAACACTCACACCTCATAGTTTCATGCTTCGATGCATCCAACTTTCCTTGTATTTAGTGTGAATCTATGCTCATATTTCTGCATTCCCTCACGTTTCCTAGTAAAACTTCTCATCAACTTACGCCTAATCCATTCAGCCATGCTCAGAATAGACTTCTCCCTCGTCGGGAGTATATACGCATTAAAAACTCTCGCATAAATTGTTCAACACCATGTCACTCTTGCCATCAACACTACACCCATGCCTAGACCAAGTTACAAAATCCTAACTCATCAAATAACGAAATGCCCGTTCATCAGATTGTTTGATCTCATCCATTGCCTCTTCAAATTCATGCTACGTAAATGTACGAGCTGCTCTCCATATAAGATCTTTATATCATTGACCAGGCCAGTTTTTCTTGAAATTATTATGCAAGTGTCTAACACAAACCCTAGTCTTTGACAAATCAACTCCTGCTTGACTCAGAGCCTCAATCAGTCCCTAAATTAGATATTTAAACAATACGGATGGAGCTGGTAGCACATTCTTTAGAAGAAATTAAAATAAATTAATTACCTTCTGTCGGTCAGACATAAAGGTCGGGTTACATTCACTGACGTCACGAAGTAAAATATCCAAAAATCATGCCCAACTGTCCTTCCTCTCAGCTTCAACAACAACATTAACAATTGGGAAATATATTATTCCCAGCTTTGCCAACAACAATTAAAATCTGTCCACATATGCATCGAACAGGTCATCATATTCATCTTCAGTCTGTGAAAACTCGAACTCCTTATCGGATTCAGAACTCTTTAAAGCTAGAACTCTATCTGTCAAACTAGGTGCATCAGATCTAGTGTCATCACAATAGTCAGAATCTCTCTTTATGGGATAAGGTTGGGGAGATAAGGTTTCGGATACATGGATAGTGGGCTCAAAAGGTGGGGCTTTTCAAATGTTGCGGGCTGGGTTCTTTCCCTCTAGCCACATAAATCCCTATTGATTTATCTCTTCCAACGCCACTAACAATCTTCATTAGACTTTGATCATTCTCAATTTTTCTAACCCATTGTCTATAGTTTCCTCAGGTGATAAATACCACAACTCAATAATATTTGACGGACTAACCTTTTCTTTGAAAAAATCCTCGAACACATCCTTCGAAATCAGATCAGGATCAACGTCCTTAAGATGCTTTTTCTTACCTTTATTGTACTTTAATATTCTCCTTTGCACATATAAAATCTAGGTTTTTTTTCCGAAAATCACCCACCCAATAGGCCAATTTGAGCAAAACCACCTCTCCAACTTTTTTTAAATAACCACCCATGAATTCATATCTTATTCAGTGCAGCCACCTCGTCACTATTCCGTTAAGTTTAACTGTTGACTTAGTTGACCCTCATTAATTCATAATTATATAGATAAAAAATTCCTAATTAGCCATTAAAAATAACTTTAACCCTTAAAACCCTTACATTAAATTAAACACTAAATAAAAATAATCAAAAGCATAATTATATAATTTAATAATCCTAATTAATAATTCAATTGACCCTTAAAATTAAATTAACCCTTAAATTAAATTAATATTTAAACTGAACCAACTAAATTAACTGTTAAACAGAATTTAACTCTAAAATAAACTAACCTAAATCAAAGTTATATAGTTCAATTAGGGGTTATCTATTCATATAATTATGTTTTGGATTAGTTTTATATAAGGATTAATTAAATTAAGGGTTAATTAAATTTTGGGGTCAATTAGGGGTTATCTATTCATTTAATTTTGGATTAATGAGGGTCAACTTAGTCAATAGTTAAGTTCAACGGAACTGTTAACGGAATAGTGACAGGATAGCTACACTAAACAAAATTAGAATTCATGGGTGGTTATCTTAAAAAAAGTTGGAGGGGAGATTTTGTTCAAATTGGCCTATTGGACGGATGATTTTCGACAAAAAAACCCTAAAATCTACCCATAAACAACTCTGAAATGGACCACAGGATCTGAAAACACAATTCATTATTAACTATCCAACAACAAACCTCAAGTAAAAGCCAAACATCGAATCAGTAATACAAACTCCAATCTTTAAAGCATTTATACCCACAAAGTACATTATCATATTAAACATCTGCAACATCTTTACAGAATCACTTAAATCAAAATATCAGTTTAACTAATCAAACCCTAAACCCAGAATCACTCGTCGAAGGAAATTAAATTCACTTACCTGACATCTCCTACCCTAGCCACTGAAAACTCAAGCCACTGGAAAGCTCGTCACTCGAAAACCTAAAACCGATTCACTAATTGAAGCAAATCGTTGCTGAGATTTAGCCAAGATGGATGGTTTCGGTGACGGAGAGATCGAGGTCGAGAGAGAACGAAATCGAGTGAATTAGTCGATTTAGGGCTTTTTTTTCTTTTCATTTCTTTTTAGTTTCAATTTTTAATCTTTAACGCGTTACAATGGCGTGCGTAAATCAAATGTTAACGGTACATCGCCGAGTTGGTAATGTGCTAACGGTACATCGTCGAGTTGGTAATTTGTTAACGGTGTATTTTATGCAGGTGGTTTATTCTAAATTCGTTTTCGAGGGGTGGTTGTCTGTAATAATGAGTATTATACGGGTGGTTTTCTGGAATTTATCCTTATTATAATAGAAATTTTTTGATACATGTAATGACCATCGGTGCTAATCACATGTCTAAAAGACGTTACTTTACTCAATTACATCCGACCACTATATATTTTCAAGACAATGATATAATGGTCATTTGGTCTTCTTATAATGATGTGACTAAGTTCAAGTAAGAAATCCACAAATTCAACCAATATCGATTAATTTCATAACATGATAAAAGTATTGCCGAAATGAGATGGATGAATGACATGTGTTAGAAATATTTTAATAATTGTTTTGAAATTACGAAAATATCACAGGCATGACAAATTTCAAAAAACAAGAGTAGATTTATGGAGAAGACATTTTACAGTTTATCACTCGGTATGCACCGCAATTGTCTTTCTATATACCAACTTTAACCAAACTGATGTCTTATTGTCTACAATTGAATCAACTATCATTGCTTATTATACTTGATGCCCTTGTTGATTATGTAGTGCATATAGGTTTCTTCTTACAGAACTACGGACTCTATTCCCAAAAAAATCTTGCTGGACAAAAAATAATTGCATCTAGTTCACAAAATTTACATATTGTTGCTACTGAATTTGAAAATGCCCGTCCTCTCTTATAGTAGTCCTTCATCAGGAGTTGATGTTTGTGTTTCTGTTTGTTGCGCAGTTCCTCAGATGATGTCCCACGCTTCTATGACTGCCCATACTGGCGGCTTTACTTCTTTTGGTAGATTACGTTGAGATTGTAACCTCTTCTTGTTCACGTGAGGTAAGTCGTAATTGTTTCCCTCTCTAACTTTCAGGATTTCATTCATGACATATTGAATCGACATCCACACATTGCTAAGTGTTTTTGGATCCAACTCATAAAACGCTTCATGTACTGCTGCTAAAACGGAAAATTACCAAAATGAAAAATCTATTACATTTATCGAACTTTTTGTATCGATTTACCGTCTGCAGAATTTACTATTTTGCCGTTTTACCAAATTTTCAAAAAATAATAAATTATTTTGGTAAATGCGTAATTTTCAAAATGCATAGCCCTTCCCTATCTCCCTCCATCAACAATGCATTAGATCCTTTCACAACCAACTTCCTACCCAGCTCCAAATCGCACTGGAACTCCAATGACCTTAACATCCCCACCATCTCCTCTACTGTCCATGCCCTCTACCCATGCACCAATCGATTTCTACAATTCCATAGCAGCCAAACTCCTATCAGTAGCTTTCTAAATCCTGATGCAGTACATACATTTCCACATAAGAACAACCAATCAGCCCCACTCCCTCCAGCCATCCCCACACATTGTCTGTTAAACTCCATCTTATTCAAAAACTCTTTGCCCTCCAACATTCTCTAACTGTATGCACTGCCGTCTCACCTGTAAAGCCACATCCAACACATTCCAGCCCAATGTCACAACCCCTCCTCCTTAAATTGGTTGCATCTGGTAGTGCCCCAAGAGCTAGACGCCATACTATCAACTTAATTCTCTCTGGAATATTAGATTTCCATACCTTTCGCCAAAATGAAGTCAACCTAGATTCATCAGATTGCTCTCCCATATGACCATGAGCCTGCCTCCACTCCTTAGCCATTACTTTGTACATAGCTTTTACAGTAAACCTATCTGACCCATCAAGATTCCATTCGGGATCTCCCTCCCTGTCCCATTCATCAAGGCCCTTATTCAACCAATGCTTGACTCCACATATCCCACGCCAAGCGTGCGACGGTCTCGAGCCCAATCCAGCTTCCATATGCCCCCACCAGCAAAATAGCGATTCTTATACACTCTGCTCAACAACAAATCCGGTTGTGACATCATCCTCCAGGCTTGCTTCACTAAGAATGCCTCATTCATAATCCTCAAATCTCTGAAACCTATTCCGCCTACAGCCTTATCCTTGTTGAGGATCTGTTGACTCACCCAATGAATGGCTCTTGATTTCGCTGCCGCCCACCAAAAGTTAGTGGCTTGCTTCTGCAATTTTGTTCACAGTGAAACCGGAAGTTTATAACACGACATCGCATGTTGGGGGCAATGACAATAACACCCCTTTTATCAACACCTCCCTTCCTGCCAAAGAAAGTAGTTTGATTTCCAACCCAAAATTCTACTCGCCGTCCTCTCCTCGACCTCTCTAAACACCTCTTTTTTCCTTAATCAGATTGTCAATGGTAACCCTAGGTATTTTTCATGTTTATCCACTGATGCTACTCCCAACAACCCTTCCATCTCGGCCCTTCTATCATCCTTAATATTTGGACTGCATACCATTTTTGACTTCTCCAAACTAGTCTGCTGGCCGATAGCCCCTCATATTCTACAACACAGCTTTCAAAAATTCAGCACTTCTCTTCTTGGCCTTTATAAAAATCATGCTATCATTTGCAAACAACAAGTGAGACACCATTGGACAGCCCCTACTAATTCTAACCCCCGCCATTTGATTGTCACGAACACCATGATCTAACGCTCTCGACAGCCATTCCGAACCCAAAATAAACAAGTAAGGGGAGAGTGGATCTCCTTGTCGCAACCCCCTCGATGGCCTAATAACTTTTGAAAGCTGATTGTTCACTTTGACAACATATTGGAGCGACCTCAAGCACCTCATCACATTATCCACCCACACAGTAGCAAATCCCAACTGATTCAACATCCTTTCCAAAAACAACCATTCCATTTTATCATATGCTTTACACATGTCCAGTTTCAATGACAAATAAGCATCACCGTTTCCCCTCCTTGAGTTGATGTAGTGAGATATCTCATGTGCTAACACTATGTTATCCGAAATCATTCTCCCTGAGCTAAACGCACTTTGTGCCTCCGAAATAATCTGCGGAAGTTTTAATCTGTTAGCTATTACCTAGATACCACTCGCATAATAACATTACACAGACTAATAGGGCGAAACTATCTCATCTCCATCGCGTCCTTTTGCTTAGGCAGTAGCACAATCTTGTAATGTTTAAATTCCCTGGATCCAACCCATCGTTTAGTATCTTCAAGACCTGGTCACACACACTAACTTTCACCACACTCCAATACTTTTGGAAAAATACCGCTGGATATCTTCTAGGCCTGGTGCCTTACGAGGAGCCAACTGGAAAATTGCTTGTCGAATTTCATCCTCTACGTATGGCAATGTTAACATCCAATTCATCTCATCCGTAACTTTTCTATCCACCCGACTTAGTGCATTTGACCACTCAATGTGTTCTCCTTGAAGATTCGAACGAAAGATGTTCTCAAAATACCCCTCTACCACTGTCATCATCTCCTCAGATGACACCTTTGGCACCCCATCAACTCCTATCAACTCAGTGATATTGTTCGTCTTTCGTCTTGCGGACGCTTTGACATGGAAGTAGGCTGAGTTTCTATCTCCTTCCATTTGCCATTGTACCCGTGATCGCTGACGCCACAACACCTCTTCCCGCCACAACCACACATCAAATTGCTTCAGTAAGCTTTCTTCAAACACACGCATTCCCCTTGTTGGTTCCGTCTCGCGAACTTTATCCAGCTTAGCCTTTAATCCCCGAATTTTTGTTTGCACATGTCCAAACTCATCTCTATTCCACCTCCCAAACTTATGGCTTGGCTTCATTCAACTATACATTCAGGAAACTAATCACATTTTTGAATGAAAATGAAAGAGGTTGCAGCCAAGGTGTTTTATTATAACGATGTCCAAATTCCAATTTTAGATAGAATGTGAAAGTGAACACCTTTTCTGGTAGATGAATAGAGACAACTAACATCACATTATTCACAATGTTGTAAGAATGTCTCTGATCCAGATTTCAAAGGGTCATCTGCAAAATGCAAATGAACATCGCTCTCAAATGGCTGTTTGACTAATTAATAAAGGGCTAATTCAAAGTGGCAACGCTGTTTAAATAGTATTCGAAATGAATAAATTAGTAAGCATCCATATCTGACGTGTTTATGCCTATAAACTTGTAAAATTACAAAGCCTCAACATATATAATAACTTGCACAGTTATCTCATTCAAAATCTACAAGTCTCGAAACAGTGGTCGAATTCAAAAAACATACTCTCTGAAAGGCTATGGGACACGATTACAGAAATTTAGGAATTAAGCAAGAACAGCCATGATGTCAGATGCCCTTAGTGCAATGTAGTTAGAACCATCAGCACCCTTGAAGTCATTACCAGCATATTTTGAATACAGGACTGTGTTGCCTGGGGTGATGTACAATGGTTTCCTGTTTCCTTCTTCGTCAAGAGGACCAGGGCCAACAACAATCACCTGCTCAACAAAAAAAACAACTGTTATTCTCTATCCATACAAGAAAAGAAAGAAAAAAATTTATAATACTTGCAAGGGCCATTTGTCAATTATACAGTATTTACCGTCCCAATAGATGGTTTCTCTTTTGAGGATTCCGTCAGCAGCAAACCCCCGGCCGTCATTTCTTCAGCTTCAGCAACCTGAAAGTAAAAAGCTCAAACTTCGAGGCAGTGTTTTTGTTGCATATATTCCGCCAAACTTGGCATGGAAACATTTACATAAGTGAAAAGAAATATTATATTCCTCATGATAAAGAAAAACATGGTAATCATATATTATGTACAACTAAACTGACCTGGATCAAAACTCTGTCATTGAGGGGTTTCAGATCCTTCACATCATCGGTCTCTAAAATACCAACAATGTCGTCCTCCTTTAGAATAAGGTGGTTAATACCATTAAACTCCACTTCAGTTCCAACATACTTTGAATACACAACCTTTGCACCATTCTGTAAACAAAAGAAGAAAAATGGATGCGTCAGACCAGTTGCCAGTTCATTATAATCATGTAATAAAATGCACTTTGATAATTCTTTGTTACCTCAATACTGATACCAATTTTGTTTTTCTTAATGGTTCTCCCCTCACCAAATGCGACAACCTCTCCTCCTTGAGGTTTTGTTTGGGCTGTAGTAGGAAGAAAAATCCCACCAGTGGTCTTTTCTTCAGCAGTATCAATCTTTACCAAGACTCGGTCACCTAAAGGCTTCAACGCAGTGTACTGCAAATCCACACAACAAAAAGGGAAGTCTAAGTCACAAGAACAATAGATGACAAAGCCAAATGTTACTCACGGTACAATAAAACACAATTTCATCAATTTTAATGGGAAGGACCATAAACACACTTCCATATAAAACCGACATCAGTAGCTCATTTCTAAATTCAAATGAAACAAAACGGAAAGTGGTACAGTTGTAAATATATTCTGGATAATCAGTCACTGCATAGCAGTTAGTGAGGCAGGAGCAAAATGTGAAACATTGAAATACCTTAGGTGCAACAACAGTTGCAGCTTTGACAGAGAGTCCGCGGAAAAACCTCTGTGACAATCCCCCACGTCTAAACTGGTCACAAGATGCAATTTTGACAGGTGCAGACACTCTAAGAGCATCAAAGGAAGGCAAATTCCTAGTTGAGAGGGATGAAGTTGTGAGCTGAGCTGCTGCCATTATTTCTGCATCAACCAAATTGTAACCCAAATACAATGAGTCATTTACACTTGAAATAAGATGACATAAACCCCAGTTTCAATTAGAAGTTGATCAACCAATTTCACAAGCAAAATGCATATGTAAATGTTAAGAAATGCGATGAATATCTTCATACCTCAGATGACGGAAGATTGACGAATGAGAAGGATGAACAGAACCCTAACAGCGCCGCTGGTCTGAGATTTATCGAGGATAAGAGGACGGAGGAGCTTGTCTTTACTTGGTCCGATAGATCGGGAATTGAACTAACTCCACCAAACAGTTTCGAATACTTTTAATTTTGGTTCGATTTAGAACGATGGACTAGTCCCCAACAGTTAATTGGGCCGAGCAGAGACGGCCCAGTGGGAGACGATGTTTTCAAAAAAAATTGTTCGGAAAGGGAGTATTTAGCTTTAGACAACCTAACTTTAGAAGGACCAACGAATGACTTCTACGCTGCCAAATTTTTGGTAAAATTTGTTACGACAAAGTCTAATTTGGGAGCTTGACAGCGCCTGGTCAAATTCAAAAAAGTAATCTAATTTTTGAGTTTGTACTACTAATCATAAATGGGGTTTTGCAAGATTGTTTGTAAGCTAACAATTAAATTTTTTACTAATGTATTAAAAACATAACTCGGGGAATCTTGTTATAACCGGTAATTATTGACCAGACATGTATCAATTCAGCAAATTATAATTGTCCTAATTAGATAGTCCCGCTAGAGATCTTACCTAATTTTAGTTTCAACTCCTATTACCCGCTAGAGTCTCAAAAAGATGTAACAATTACCTAATCAAGACAACATAATAGTTTCACTGCTAGGCTTTTCTAATATGACAATCCAATTAAGTATCATGCAATAGATATTAACTGAATTTCACCGCCAAGTTAGGTTAAGCAAATAAAAAACCATGCAATTCATAACAAGAACGGCTATTCAATGGTCTATAATGTTGCAACTCAATTCCCCAAACCGTCAACGGAATTACCTACTCCTACAAAAATTATAACAAAAGCAATCGTCTAAAACTAAGTTTCAAGAGGAAGTTATTGGCTGTTAGCTGACTTTTGTGAATTAATATTAATACCCTATTTATAAGTTGCTAAATTTTTTATAAAATTGGGTTGGACCAGACAGATTCGTGGACCTTGAAGAATTAATTTCCACGTACCCTATTGAATCAAATCAACACAATAGTTTCACCGCTAGACTTTGTTAATATGACAATCCAATTAAGTATCATGCAATAGATATTAACTCAAATTCAGCGTCAAACCTTCACTATGTTTTTCATCGGTGATATTTTGTAAAATTGCAGTATAAAAGGAGGAATGGGTGTAGGTAAAACTCACTCATTCAGCTCCTCCTTCTAACTAATATACAATTCTCTCGAGATCTTTTGATTCCCAAATAGTTTTAGTATTTCAGAGTTCTTATAACATGTTATCAGCACAATTATTCTATCCCCAAGTGAGTAAGTTATAGAAGATGATATATTTTACACTTATTTATATTATTACGATATATATGTATAAAATATAATATGATTACATCATGACCTTTCTTTTATAAAGGTATAACTTCATATTATTTTACAACGATGGATCTAACCTCCATATTGTAAATGATGTGATTTACAATATGCACTTTCTTTTATAATTGTATAACTTCATTTTACTATACAGCGGATGGGTCTAACATCCATATAGTTAGTAAGGTAATTTACATCTGATAAATAATTGTTTCAGTTAATGTTTGCTTTAAACTATTTATATGTTTACTACATTTATTGATATAAAATGTTTTAATAAATATATGTTTTAAACTAACTAAAAATATATACTGAATTTATTTAATTGGATTTAAAATTGATGATATTGTTAAAACACCATTAGTATTTAATTAAATCAGATTAGTGGATTTCCAACGGTAACCTAACGACTATATTCCCTGCAATGACTATATTTCTTCCTATAAAATTGAACTCAAACTGATGCGGCGATAAGGTTTTATTGATCATAAGATATTTATTACATGAAAATAAAAATACATTATATAGGAAATGAAAATACAAACTAAAAGCTAAATGGTAGATGTGGGACAAAGCTTCAAATGAAATAAATGGGCAAATCCCCTACATCAATCTCCTCCAATTTCAAAGAACTCGTCCTCGAGTTCCTTCTGGAAAAGACTTTATCGCGTCACTGCTTCTTCAGCTGCTCACGACGTCACTGTTGAAACTTTGACCTTTGAATATCAGCGATAAAAACTCATGATATAGCCTGCTCTGATTACCAACTGACGTGGCGGAAGCCTCAACGGAATCGCCAACGCGAAACCTGAAGATATATTTTCCTAGAGTCCAATAAGTTGATGGGAAGCCACCCGTAAATAAAGAGAATCCACACTTATTGTTGAGATAACTCAACTGATTTTATTAATCATATGATATTTGTTGCATGAAAATATGAATGCATTATATAGGAAATGAAAATGCAAAACTAAAAGATAAATGTTAGATGTGGACAAAGCTTCAAATGAAATACATGGACAAATCCCCTGCATCACAAACAAACCATATTAAACATAAATTTTTCTTTACTATCTTATAGTTTTCTCACTCAAATATTTGCAAATTGCAGAGGATGTCTCACTTCTTATTAGTTATCGTCGCTATAATAATTAGTGTACTTAGCATCTTATTTTCACCATGAGATCTTTCACTAGATGTATTTTTGAATTGTTATAAACATCTCGAAATTATGCGTGCTTGTTTATTTTTACGCTTTTATATGATATGTATGTTTTGAATTGTTATAAACATCTCGAAATTATGCGTGCTTGTGTCTTTCCGTTAGTTATCATCATGAACAACCTTGTAAAGCTTGAATTTGCGCTACTACATATAAATGGGAGCAACTACATGTCGTGGACGGTAGATACAAAAAAGCAACTCAAGGCTAAGAGCCTTATTGTAATGGTGGATGCAAACAATATTACACAGTAGAGTGATAAAGCTATGTCTCTGATCTTTATCAGAAGACGTATTGATAAAAGCTTGAAAAATGAGCACCTCACGGTAGATGATCCACATGAGTTATGAGGGAGTTTGAAATATCGATACGACCATCAGAATGATGTGATTCTCCCAACATACCATGATGCATGGAACACTTTGAGATACCAAGATTTCAAAATTTTGATTGACTATAATTCCACGATGCATAGCATCGTTGCATACCTGAGGTATTGCGGAATGGTGGTCACGGAATTAGACATGATAGAAAAGACTCTATCAACCTTTCATGCATCAAATGTCACTCTCCAACAGCAGTATCGCATCCGAGACCATGAAATGCACTCTCAATTGATAATTGCTCTCTTGCTTGCTGAAAAGCATAATGAGCTTTTGAATAAAAATCATCAGTCTCACCCAACAGGCTCTAAAGCTTTTTAAGCAGCTAATTTGTAAAGTCCGACTAGCCCAAATTGATGAATAATTAACAAATTTGAGGTAGAGGTTGTGGACGTGATGAGGTCGTGGCCGCGGTAGTGGTCAGAGAAGAGGCCGAGGATATTTTTTTCCTAACCCACCTCAAAGACCCATCATTCATAGTCAGAAGATAAACCACTTGGAAAAAAGTTTCAGCTCCACTAATGATCATGAATCTGCTTGTAACAGATGTCGTTTTAAAGACCACTGGTTCAGTTATTGTCGAACTCCGGATCACTTTGTAAAACTCTATCAAGAGTCTGTGGAAAGGAAAAGAAATAGAAAAGAGGTTAATATTGTTGACCACCCTACAAATGAATTTACTCGTTTTGGAGGTTTCAATTTCCACAAAAACTTTGGTGATATGAGAGATACTTATATTAATGGGAAAGAAGTTGACTATGTGGATCGAGATCCCATCTATTAATACACTCACCATGGGGAATCCTAATCCGATTATAACCTTATAAAGAATTCAGATGGACATGGTGATGGTGATACTTAAGGAAATGTTGTAATTCCTTAGAGGAATGAAGCCAAATGGTCCGATGATTGTTAATTTTTCTGTGTGCTTCCCTTTCACATGCATGTTTGAAATTTCTTCTTTTCCTGAAAAACTAGACCATGTTTTAATCAGTTAGTTAACTTATATATTTCTTGTATATTTAATGTTTTTGAAAATGGATAACGCAAAAGGTGAGACTCACAAAAAGATTAATATTGAAGTTGTATTGTTTCCTTGATTGTGGAAAAATACATACAATTTTAAGAGATGAAATATTTTTTAAAGATAAAACTAACAAAAATAATTGTTAATACAAGTGTTATGGAAATTGATCAATTCAAGTGGTTGATGAAGAACGCAAATGAGGATGTTTACTTGAAATTAAGTTCAGATGCCAAGAAAACATTTGAAACAATCATTATCATCGATATTTTGATTTGTAATTTATATTAAGTTATGAAAATGAGTTTATACATTCCGAATTCTGTTTCTTTTTATTTTTAGCCTAATTTTAATACAACTTTTCAACAAAGAAACCCCAACAAGAATGGCTTCCAGAACAACCGCATCTGAAATAGTGGCGAAGCTTGATCTGAAGCCTCATCCCGAAGGTGGGTTTTTCTCCGAGACGTTCAGAGATACCTCCGTCCTCCTCTCCAAGTCCCATCTCACATCCCGCTGTAAGTTCTGATTCTCTCTCGTCATTATGACCATTTGCCACTGATGGTTTTTTCATCTGGACTTTCTTGAATCGGTAATTGATTTCTGTTTCATGAGATGATCTATGCGTTTGGTGCCCCTTTTTGATTAAAGTTAGATTCTTTTAATGTTTGGTGGCTGCGATTGTTCTCTGAATTGGGGTCTCTTCATATTGTTCTGCACATGAAATGGTTTAGATCTTTTGATGTGATTGATAAACATGAAATGGTTTGCAAGAATCTACTTTATTAGCTGCACATTGGTTGTTTGTTCAGCAGATGACGAAGTTTGGTACTTGCAGCAGTTGGTTACACCTGACTTGTAATATTGCCTTATTAGCTTACTTGTTTTTGTTCATACAGATAAAGTTGATCGTCCTGTTAGCACCAGCATTTATTTCCTAGTACCATCTGGAAATATTTCACTTCTACACCGTATACCTTGCGCAGAGACCTGGCATTTCTATTTGGGAGAGCCGCTAACTGTAAGTGGTGAATTTTATTGACAGGCAATGTTTCTCTTTTGCATCTTTTTAGGGTAGTCAGCGCATAAACCTTTGATATTTTACGATGGTTAATTTCTTAAGTGTGATGTTCGAATGGAATAATTTGCAGACAAGTTTCTAAGATTTTTATAATTTGGGGTCTTATGTTTGCCTTTTCTTTACATCTCTCAAGATTTTGCAACTGAATGAAGAAGACGGAAGAGTGAAGTTGACAACTCTTGGAACTGATTTTGAGAACAATCAACGACCACAATATACTGTGCTTCCAAATGTGTGGTTTGGTGCGTTCCCCACGAGAGATTACATTATATCACAAGAGGGTGCAGTTTCCAAAAGTGCAGCTAGGGATTCTGAGAGCCATTACTCTCTTGTAGGCTGCACTTGTGCCCCAGCCTTCCAGTTTGAGGACTTTGAGCTGGCTAAACACACCGACCTTGTATCAAAGTTTCCTAATAGTGAGGCGCTCATCTCAATGCTCACCCCAGAATAAAAAGCAGTTTTCAGTTTTGTTAGTCAAAATCACAGCATACCTTTCTATCTTAACCTCCAGGGCTGTAGCCTGTAATTTTGGTAATAAGTCGAAACTCTGTTATGCAGCAAAAGTTGATAAAATATTCTTGTTACCAAACTTATGCAGAAGCTAGAAAGGTTCAAAGGTTGCTCCTTTCACAAGTTTTCTCTTTTCAACATTTTTCAAATAAATGTTCCAACCTTTTGATTTATGGGCACAGAATATTGAAAGAACATCAAAAGTGTTTAAAGAAAGATTCTATCTTTGCTCTATTTTTATCAGTTGTCTTAACTTCGTATGTACATCTGTGGAGTAGATTAGGTATCAACATCAGAGCCTCATTATTAGGATTGAAAATGGTGGATTTGAAAGCTGACAAAGTAAGGATGGCTAGAATTCTGGCCTCCTAGAAGACCTAGATCGTGGAATCATTATCTTCATCAGTTCCAGCCAGAAACTCCAGTACCAGCTAAACTTAGACGCATAAAGTTTGGCACTAAACTGAATCACCCATATTCTCAGTTTGACGAAAATGACAAGGAAAACACAATGCATCTTTGAGACTGAAAATGATGCAAAGCATGTCTTAAAGAGTCTGCAACAAGTCATAAGCATTGAAAATGAGTCATGACACTTGCTTTCTTCATCAAGGATATCCCAGCAAGTCGAACAAGATCAGGACGCCTTGTCAAGTGAAGAAAAAATGTAGTGAAAGATGGCGTATTTCAAGAGTGTTATTATTCGGTATGCATCCAAAAAAGTGTATAATTCATCCCAGTCTGACTCATATCGTATGAAACTCGGTCACATAAATTTCTTCTTTTATATGAAATTTTTACTAGTATTTTGGAACTTGGATTTTTAGAAAGCTTGAGCTCACACGTAAACTGAAGGTTACCATTACAAACTCATGAAGAAACAAACGGATTACAAGAAATAATATATAACATTTTAGATAGCAATCACCATTGCTTCTTTTGTTAATTAGCCTGAAGCAATTTGATCAATCGAGATGGTTAGCAAACAGTTGATTCGCCGTATATGCTGTCTAGAACAGCAATGATCCCAACCACAAAGGCTTGATCAACTCCTGCACTTACAACAACATGGTAAAGTTCCTGGCTGGCAGTCATAAAATCCTTGACATCCCTCCGTAACCCGATTTGTGCTACTATCTTCCCTTGGTGATCAACAATGCTGCAATCCTTGTCTGGAAAGTAACCCCTGATCTCAAAGTCCCATTCCTTTCCATTGTTCATTCTAGGCTGAGTCCATATTCTTATTGTGTTAGTGAATGGAAAACATGACTTGGGTGGATCTTTCAAGATGAATGCAAGCCTCTGCGGTCCATCTTGATCTGATGTGAATCCCCTCCACTGCTTGTGAACATGCAAAACCTGCACCAACCCCTCCTGTAAAAATATCAAAGTTCCAGCTTAGTTCATTTCTTAAATTTCGCTAGCTCAGACAATCATACTTACCTTTTTCTGAAGAACGAGCAAGGGACGACCTTGGCCATCCCTAAGCACGGCCTCTCCCATTCGCCCTACGATTCCACATCCATCAACTCTAAACAAGGTCCTCTGGCTACAATCAGTGACCACAAACCCACCACCATCACCACGTGAGGCCTCCTCCTCACAACCAACAACGACTGGCTTGACGAGCAGTACGTGTTGCTCACGATCACAGTGTTGGAATTTGTACACTCAGCTGACATAAGGGGAGTTTTTACAAGGTTTTGCATGCTGAATATGATATAAGTTTGTTGTGTTTTGTTGTGTTCAAGACTTGTCTATTTAAACCTTCAATGCTGCTTCATGTCTTCAACATTTGGAAGGCTTTCCTGACCTGCCAAACTTGGACTCTTTTTCGTTAGATGAGATTCCTTTATAGGTTATCTATAATTGGGTACCCAAAGTCCCAAACCTCTCTCAATCAAAAAAAAAGTCCCAAACCTCTCAAAATGTGAACACTATTAATTTATTATATTTGCAAAAGTTGAGTGATTTGAAGTAATACTTCATCCACAAATTATAGGTTCATTTGCGTGAAAAAGGCAAAGTAGCTAGTTCGAATCCCTATTAAAATATAAAAGGTAATTTTTCTTTGTTTCTTTTGAGTTTTAGGTTATTATACTCAGGGGTTGTCTCATGTCAATTCATTCATTTTGGTGGATTTGTGAAACTAACTTACCATTCGTTGATTGCATTCTATCAATGTCCGAGATTGCATCAAGTCATTGCATTTGTCATGTGCATGTCACTTGCAACACATGTACAACTCATGACTCATTAATGTGTTGACACAATTTGGTGCATAGATAAAATGCAATTAACGTATGTAAAGTGGGTTCCATGAATTCAGCAAAATAGATGGATCCACTGAGTAAATCTCATTATACTTATGTCAAGATTGCAGTAACGTTATATATAAAGCCCCTAAAGAAAATAGGATAAGAAAAACAAGATCATTATGACACAATAGTTGTCAACTCATTATTGACAAGACATATTTATACATATATTTATTGTAATAAACCTGCACCTTTTAATTCATTTGTATCACTACTTTTATTTATTCTATTGTAGGTGCATTAAAAGAATTTTGAAAATATTATTAGCTAAAAAATGCTGAAAACGAGCTTAACTAAACCAGAGAATGAAACCGGCACGAACCGAGAAATTTGACCTAGTAGACTGCGCGGCAAATTCCTGATAACATCAGCGCAGAGTCAACAACAAGAATATACATTTTGGACGATTTTTAAATAGCCCAATAAGCAGAAAACACTCCAAGATGATGGCTATCCAAATACCTAAAATTTCCCTATAAATAAAACGTCATTCTAAAATAATAGAAAGCTGTCTCTCCCGCTTCAGGGGTAGTGCAGCCTTGGCCATTTGGCGCTTTCAACCTTAGAGGTGGATCTGATTTTTTAGCATCGAATACGCTGACTTTTTAGCGACAAAACATCATAAGTCTTCTTCTCTTGTATTCCATTTAGGGTTAATTGCAGTAAACCACCATTATAATATGCCATTTTGCAGAAAACCACCACGATATCAAGAAATTACCAAACGAGTATATTATAATTCTGCCGTTAACCAAAAACCACCATTGACCTAACTCCGTTAGAAACTGTACAACACGCTCCACACGACGCGTGGGTATTCAACTTCAATTTCGACAATTGCAGAAAACCACCATTATAATATCTTGTTTTGCAGAAAACCACCATTTTAACAACTAAGTACGATTTTATTACTCTTCCTACAAAATTATTATGTTGACGCGTGGGTATTCAACTCCGTTAGGTAACGCTAGGTAACGATGTTGAGGCTACAATTTTAGCTATCTTTGATTAGCAAGATATTATTACTCTTCCTACAAAATTACGGTTCATTAAACAAAACCTAATAGAAGCAAATAGTTGCGGATGCGGTGAGAAGCTGTTATATCTTTAATACATAGTTGAATCTTTTAGATCAATATAGTACAACAGTTATAGTTTAAAAGTAGTGATGTAATAAATCATATTTCATAGAAATAAAAGGAGGAAAATTATTATATTTGAATCGGACAGTCGGTAACCATTCCACATTGATAATTATAAATTCTCAAACATGAGTTTTCTTTTGAATTTTCTAGCATTATTTTCTTCATTGACATCCATCAAGATTAAATTGAAGCATCATATAGCTAGTAGACATATATAAACGAGTTAAATTGTCGTACGAGCCTCTGTTCTAGCATGAACAGTGCAGTTGGTAGTACTTTGATAATCAATTATTAAAATGGTGGTTTTTCGTAAAACGGATATTATAATAGTGGTTTTTGGTAATTAACAAAAATAAAAAAATATTATTAAATTAATAAGCCCACACGCTTGTAACGGTTCAATTAACGGAACAGTAGGGCTGGTGGTTTTTGGTTAACAACAGAATTATAATATACTCGCTTGGTAATTTCTTGATATCGTGGTGGTTTTCTGCAAAATGGCATATTATAATGGTGGTTTACTGCAATTAACCCTTCCATTTAATACTTCCATTGAGGTGTTGTTAGCTATGTCTAGTTAATTTAATAGCTATAACTTAGTGCATGATATTTAACAAATTATTTTGAGATCTTGTGTTTAATTGTCAATTTCACATTCTTGCACTAATTTGTATTCGTAATTGCATGACACTTTTAGTTTAGGTTGAAATGACATTTATTAGCGAATTCAACTTGACGTATTAATCTCTATCATTATATTTAGCTTACATGAGTTTGCAACCCCGTTTTTGATAACACAAATCCCTCTTGCTAATTCATGCTTGAGTGAATTCATGTCTACAGTTACTTGTGGTTTTGACATCTACTTGTCACTTCACTAATTCAAGAAGGGTTATTAGATTTGGCGCATACAACGACGTGCGTTCAACTTTGATGTCATCATCGGGGAGCTGCTACAACATGGAGTTACTTTAGTACCTCCTCCGTCCACGGAGGTTAAAATTATTTCAGAAAAGTGAATGTGAGAATATATTAAATGAAGAAGAGAGATTTGCGAGAGATGAATTGAGTAAAAAATAATTTTTTTGATAATAAATAATGAAATAAGTTAAAAAGTAAAGTAATTAATGATGAAAGAAAATTAATAGCGAAAAGAAAAAAGAGCATTTACGAAAACGTGAAGTACATTTTGGGACACTCAAAATGGAAACGTTCACTATAATAGCAAACATAGGGAGTAGTAGTCTAACTTAGTTAACTAACTTAGTTCAATTTATTAGTGTAAATTAGTTTTCTTTTAGTGGTAATTTTAATTTTAATTGTTTTGTACACTTCTCATCTTCATATCGAACAACAATGCAATTCTTAACCGTATAGATGAACATGATGAAATAGGAAGCGATGTAAAAGGCGAATTTAGAGAACAAGCATCTCAATGAAATTGCTGAGTAAGTCAATTTGAGGCAGGGAGATCCAGAGTAGTTATCGGCACTACGCTTATCGAGACTATGAAGGATGGTCGAACAATAGACTATGAGGGAGATGTATGCACCCACTTTCAAAGCTCAGTCAAGGTGGGTACACATAAATCTCGACGAGGATAAATTTGAGCTAAAGAGTGGGGTGGTAAATCAACTATCAGTGTTTGTTGAACTAAAGGAAAGAATCCTAGGCATTATTTGAAGGAGTTTCACGTGATCTACGCAATGAAGAAAACTATGAGAATAAAAGTAAAAATTACAAATTAAAAGTCTTTCCTTTTCTTTAATTGAATATGTTAGGGCATGGCTAATGACTTTACCTATGGGTTATATCATTTTATTGGAGCATATGCATCGCTAGTTTCTAGACAAGTATTTTCTATCTTCCAAACACACAAGGAGCTTGTGAGCATTAAGTGGAGGCGAGGAGAGCCATTGTACGAGTACCTATCAAGCAATTGGAGGATAGATGCCACAGCTTGGGATTGCCTGGACGTTTGTTGATCGGATTTTATTTGGACGACATGATCCCAATGGAGAGGAAAATACTAGACTGTGCAGCTTGAGGCTCGATAATGAACATGTTTCGTGAAGAAGTCTGTGACCTAATCTACAATTGTGCTGAGAACGCAAGGTATCAGGAATCAGACTCCAATTCAAAATATGTTGCTAACACAAAAGCGTCTTCTGATATGTAAGAAGTCAAAGAAATCTAAAAGCAACTGATAAAGATACAGACGAAACCCAAGTATATGAGGATGTCAACGCAAGTGTAGGATACCAGAACAACAAGTGATACCAAGATAGTTAGATGAGAATTGGAGACCCATCAACAACTGTTAGGGAGGCAACATGCAAGGGTCGTCATAGCAAAGGCTGTTGTACAAACCTCCATTAAGACAAATCCACCAAAATAGTGAAGAAGTTGTAACATTTGAGATGGTAGAGACGTTGAAGTGGCACGATAGCGACATCAACAATGTCAAGAAGACTTTGTCGCATATAGCTAGTGTAGTCTATAAGATATATGTTATTCGCAAGGCAGGTTACCTTTGCAGACGCTTCTAAAACATAAGGGTGGGGTGCACTCAGTTGCATCAAATGACAACGAGAAATCTGTTAGGGAAGGAATAAAATGAAGCAAAAACAACCAGACCCTGAACGGCTAATACAGCATGCGCAACCCACCGCGCAATATGCATATCACTCGGCCGAAACCACCAAGGACTGTGCGGCGGACTGTACCTAGTCTGATGGACTATGCAGACTGTACCCAGTCTGATAAATTTGATATTTCTATTAGCTTGATTCGATCTTTTGTTGTAGAAAATAGTTTGCAAAATTAAGAACCTACAAAGAGGAATACATCAATGTGTCCAGGTGACCCAGGACCTTTCACAATTACCTGTGACATCGGTAACTCTAAAATTCATAACTGTTTGATTGAATAGAGTTCTTCACTTAATTTAATGCCTCGTTCTATTTATTCATTGTTATGTCTTGGACCATCTAAACCAACTGACCTAACCATTATACTAGGTGACAAATCATGGACGAAACCCCTACGGATAGCTGAGAATGCCTTGGTGTATGTGAGCAACTCAGAAATGGTTGATAAATTTTAAGTTGTCGAATTAAATAATGCATATGAAGATGACCCCATAACACTTCTTTTGGGACGACCTTTCCTCAAGAAGACAAAGGCGCAAACTGACGTTTACCAAGGACTACTATTGTTGGAGATTGAAGGAATTGTCATGCACTTTAACACACATGGTGACATTCTAGGACAGAGATGAAGAAGGAACCTTCTAATTCCCAAAACGTGAATCCTTTGAACACTGATGCAGTTTTGGTTGGAGAAGGAAACACACGAGAAATTGATGAGGCCCAATTAAGTGGGCTTTGGGCCGTATGATTTAGTTACTAATTAGGGTTTCTTGTTGTTTACTGTATAAACTAATTTTCAGTCTTTTGTAAGACAGCTTTTGATATTGAATAATCAAAATTAGAATTTTCCCTTTTACATCAAGTTTTCGGTATTTCTATTGAAATCAACGAATCTTGCTTATCAATTTCTTGGCATTCTGCGGAATCAACGAGTTATTGATTTATCTATCCCGTCAACTTCTCGGCATTCTGGGAAATCAATGAGTTGTTGACACCTATCGTACTTGTTTGCCCACCCGCGCTGCATCAGATAGGTATCAGTTTCCAGCTGGTCCTGCATGATGACTCCTCGTGGTAGAAATGAACCTAGAAGGTTTGTAGGTGCTGATGAGACATTCATTTATGATGTTTTGCGACGTGAGAACACAGATCTGCACAGGCAGATTGAGTACCTTACCTATCATTTGGAGATGACGGAGACTAGGAGTGCCCGATTGGATGATCTGTTTGGGAGACATGATGATGACTATTACGATGAGGATAGTGATCTTGTTTTCAATTTCGAAGAACCCATATATGATGAGTATGGTGATGATGTGGATTATAGTGAAGTTGAGAGCGATATTGCTTCCTGTTTCGGAGATCCCATATATGATGATTATGGTGATGACGAAGTTGATATTGCTCTAAGTTTAGGTATCCCTATTTACGATACTTACAATGATGATGAGGTTGATACGAATTTCGGTATTCATGATCCTTTTTATGATGATTGCGGTGATGTTGAGGGAGATGTTGAAGAGTATGTGACAGAACATATTAGTACTATTCTACTATTACGACATACTATTTTGACCTCTGAAGACAATTGTTTACACAACAAATTATTTCAGTCTATTTGCACTACTAAAAAGAAAGTTTGCTCCTTTTTCCCTCGATGAGGGTGTCACTGTTACTTTTTTCAGATGTGCGTTGAGATTTATGTTGAGTAAACTTCAGATTCCACTTCACTTAGCACAGTATGTGGCGCATGCCGATCGGATGTGTCGTGGAAAGAGTTTTGAAGTTGGTGATTAGTATTCATCTCGACTTTGGATTCGAGGACGAATCTTTTCTGCCCTGGAGAGAATGATGAGGCCCAATTAAATGGGCTTTGGGCCGTATGATTTAGTTACTAATTAGGGTTTCTTGTTGTTTTCTATATAAACTAATTTTCAGTCTTTTGTAAGACTGCTTTTTGATATCGAATGAATAAAATTAGGGTTTTTCCTTTTACGTCAAGTTTTCGGTATTTCTATGGGAAATCAACGAATCTTGCTTCAAGTTATCGGTATTCTGCGGAATCAACGAGTTATTGATTTATCTATCCCGTCAACTTCTCGGCATTCTACGGAATCTACGAATTGTTGACACACGTATCATACTTGTTTGCCCACCCGCATTTTGTTAAAATATTCGATTATAAATTATATTGATCTATCTGACTCGACTTATGCAACAAAAACTGACACATGTTGACTTTTGATTAATTTGATTGTATCTTCTTGAATTAGAATACAATCAGGATTCGGAGTTGATAGCTATATTCCGGAGAGGCTTGATCTAAGTTATTCAAAGTTCTGATCAACAGATTTTTATGATTGAGTGAAATTGTGGAGATTGACGGTTTGCAAGCCTAGTAAACAATGATTAGCTACACCACAAGAATGTCAACAACACAACACAACACCTAACCATGGCGATACAGGAAAATAGACTTTCAATCACTAGTTATGAGTAACCAAAAAAAGAGGTGATGACCCCATCCTGACTTGCGCAAATAGGGACAAGGATGAGAAGTAGCGCTAAACCCTAAAACTTCTCTTCCACCATCAAAAGGGGGAAACCCTAGCCGCCTTCTAAGCTTTCTTTCCCGATTCAAGGAGGCGCAACCCTGTCCCTTTTTGACGCTTCAACCTCGAAGCTGGATCTGATTTTTCCAGCACCGAGACTCTAACTTTTCAGTAGGGAATCATTATAAGTCATCTTTACTTTCATTCCAATACTGCATCTATTGAGATGTTGCTAGCTATGTCTAACAAATTTAATCGTTACGACGTAGTACATGAACTTGTAACAAAATATTTTGACCCTAATTGACACTTCACTAAGTCACAAGAGGGTTATTAGATTTCAAGCGTACAACGACGCACGTTCAATAACGTCTCAAATAACTCCTTTGTTTACTTTGACTTCATTTTATAATGTGCAACCTCTCTTGATAATGATAGGCGAATCACACTCCTTGCCTTCCTGTCCATCAGATTCCACTCTTCATTCTTCCTATTTTCGGCTTTAAACTCGTATTGCTGATAGAAATAAATTTTAACCTTATAGATGATAATACTTAATTAGCATGTTCCAAAATCCAAAGTCCGTCTTATCATAGTTTTTCATAAGATGCTTTCCATCCACATTAACTAACCGTGATATCAGTTGTTAGGATGTCAACAATGTTATGGACAAAACACCTAAAGAAGTAGAAGAAAAGTAACAACTGTAAGACACAGTATTTGCTAACTCTTTATCCACACGAATTGTGTGACTAATCTGGGGCACAAAACAAAAGAGGGATTTATTATGTTGCTGAATTTTTGACACCGCTACAGGCTCGTGTTAGGGTGATTGCTACACATACCACAAATATGCTTTTTTCAGGGGTTTTGACGAAACCACTCGTCCAATAAGTTATTTGAACAAACCCCCTAATTATTTTCCTAAAAATAATCACCCTTCAATTAAGAGTTTATTTAGTGCAGTCATTCCATCACTGTTTCGTTACATATTCTGTTAGGTTTAATTGTTGACTATGTTACCATCCATTAATCTATAATTATATAGCTAAATAATCTCTTAGTTTAATACTAATTTAATTATGCTATTACCCTTAAATCAAATTAAACTTATTGGATTACTCATTTTAAGGTATAATTGAAGGGAAGGGATCTGGTATAAAGTCCCATAAGTGTATAAAATATACATTAATACTGTCCGTTAAAAAAAGAAGATCGACGGACCAGATTTTGAACAAATTCAAATTAAAAACTTAATAAATTTGGAATTAAATGAATCATAATTAAATCGAAAGGGTAATTTCGGAACATAACATTAAGATTTTTTCGTCGAATCCCAAAAATCACTCCTCGGATTAGGTCGAACAGTTTGTTCTTCGGAATCGCGCGAAGAATCTTTCTTCGTCGAATCTGCGTCGGTGCTTTCGGCATCTGTGTCACCACTTTCGTCATCCTGCTTTTGAAATAAACAAAAATTCCGTTCAGGTTATTCAATCACAGATGATCCAAAAAATTACATTAAATGGTTCTAGAATCATGTATCGTAATAATTATACACGGTCCAAAAAATTAGATATGGTCCAAACAATTAAATTACATGAATCTAGAACCATATTGTTAGAATATTTGGACCATGCACATTATGATTTATATTTGCAATGAAGCATTTTGAACCGAAAACCCTGTTCGATCGAAATTGTTTACGATCCATATATCACATTAGGTTGTACCTAGCATATAATAATCAATATAATAGTCGATTTTGATATGGTCCAAAATTTTGACGTATATGGTTCTAGAACCATACTTTACAATATTTTGGACCATGTCAGTACATATCGTAATAGAAATTGAGAACATGTCAAAATATAAAATTCATAACAGAATGGAATCACGATTGATTTAGGAAGAATGTAACTGATATAATTAGTTGGAGTATTTTAAGGATATGATATGTAAACATAATATTCAGTATAATTGTTTTATGGAACATTACGGATTTGGCCTTTATTGTTATTTTGGTAAGTATTTAAATGTGTATTAGACCGTTGGATTGAAATCAATCTACGGTTGGGATAATTTTATATTTTATACCAAACTAACACTTTATACCTGATCCTTTCCCATAATTGAATCGATAAGAGAATTATTTAACTGTGGCAATGGATCATGTGAAAAGTAGCATTTAGGTTGTAAAATAAAAACAAATCTTGTCCATTAAATAAAATCTAATCTGACAGTTCCGAAGAATTTTTTGAAAATATTGTTTTTAAACATAAAAGGGTACAACTGTAAATTAATCATGACTTATTTTTAGGATATATCTAAATCAAATTTTTTTTGATAACAGCATTACACGCATTTCATTCATACTTGGGTGATCATTGGTACGCATTATCCAATGTATATGCCTTATACATCAAATGCAAGCCCCACCCTAGTGGTGTCAACAACAACCACAATCCTCAGCTTTTCAGCAAACATGCCTACTACGCAAGAGGAAACTCAAGAAACAGAAAAATACTACCGTCATAGCGGCAGAAAACTACTCCCTCTCAAGGAGAATACATACTCAAACTACTGGCTCATAGGCCTTATTCATGGCTTACAATCCTTATTTAACCTAAAAACAAACATATACAATACATTACACATATGCACAGACACCGAACAATAAATCGAAATAAACCTTCACAATTTAGAGCCGAGCAACACCGTCAGAAGCCATCCCTCCACCAATCCAACAGCCAACACCTCCTGCATAGCCAAAACATGCCCAACACAGCCACCACAACCCCATAAACAGCACCATCCACACTATCTGATGCATGCACAGCCACCACAACACCATATGATACATGCACCATCCATCCCCAAACCCCCTCAGCCAACAACTGACGGACCGCCTCCCAACACAAAACAGAACCCGTCGGCACATGCAGCAACCAACACCCTCCGCCAACAGCAACCGGACCTTCTGCCACCCATCCATGCTCCAAAACGATAAGATCCATTTCCGATCCACCACCCAGCATCTAGCATACATGCAGCAGCCTCCTTATTGATCACCGAGTCATGACGGAGCTCCGGGACGGATCAAAAGCAACATGCAAATCCATGTAGACTTCACTGCCACCATTGACAAGGCATGGAGCATCCATCGGACTAAGTGAGGGTGGAGAAGGGAGGAGGCTACCCTTCTCCACCTCTGGCGGAGATGTGTGATGGAGAAAGCAAGAAACGAGGTTTTAGTGAGAAGACGGAGGAATTGTAGTTTTGCAACAGTAACTATATCTAAATCAATTTGATTCCTTAAATTTGGTAACCGATTGAAGTTACCAAAATTCAACCTTTGTTTCGACTTTTTCAACAAAAGTAGCATGATTAACAGGTTACAATTTAATAATTAACATTTGTTTTTAACTTATCATTACTAAGGAGGGTTTTTCTTATGTTAAATTTGAAAAAATATAATATGAGTCATACAATTTGATTTTTAGCTATCGTATGGTTCATGAATTACATAATCTCATTTCTTGAACCATAAAAAATTTCATTCTGAAACAGGTATACATCTTTAATTTTTTTGAACCAAATGAATGATTCATTAAATTAAAATATGTATACATCTTCTCGATAGTTGTTTGTCTACTTTTTTCTTTTCGTCCTCTCGCGTTCTGTGCAATAGGAAAATAATAAACAATCAGCAGTGATAAATTGAATGCATCTTTTATTAATACTGAGTGAAAGAGGAGGGACTTTTTAAAATTTACTATTTGATACTGTATGGTTCAGGAATCATGTAGTGTCGAATCATGAACCATTATTTTCAGCATCATTGCTTGATACCTTACCGTTCATGAATCATGCAACATCAAATAATGAACCTTTGTTCCAGCAGTATAGTTCAATGTTAGAACAACAATTTTAATGGTATGATTCAATATTTGATATCTTATGATTCACAAACTATTTGAATTGTTGATACAACCATGGAAACAACCTTTTGCAATAAAACTCACTATATTGTTTTTAAAACTCTCTTACACCATGCTCAATGGATGTTTAACTTTGATATGTATATTTGGTCTACACAAACTTCGTAAAACCGCGTATCAAAAACTAATTTGCAACACACGAGATATTATAGGAACTCGGCTTGCTTTAGACGTAACAAAGTCGATTTAGAATTTGATTTACCTGATAATTACGAGTTGATGGAGTTGGTTTCGTAAGTTCTGCGAGATTCGGAATCGTCATGATGTTATGAAATGGAATCAATTTCATGATTTGAATTTTTATAGACGGTTTGAAAATTTTAATCGTAATTCTATCCCTGATATCATAGAAACAACTTTCTATTTTTCCATGACTAATTTACCCTTTTGTATATATTCTCAATATATTTAATATTAAATTAAATTATCTATTTATAAATTGAGCCTAAATCTTAATCGTCCAATTATTTAAATTGGATGGCTTAGATCTATTTTCACTTTCACATGAAAGTTACTTTTCACTTGATCTCTACTCTTTAACTATATAATTAAGGTTTGGAGTTAGTTTAGTTTAGAAGTTATTTTGTTTAAGGTTTACTTTAATCGAAGATTTAATTGAATAACTAATTAGGAATATTTGACTATATAATTATAACATGGGGTTAATTTAGTTTATAGTTTATTTTGTTTAAGCTTTAATTTAATTCTTAAGAATTAACTGAATAATCAATTAAGATTAATAATTATATAGTTACGGTAGAGATTGCTTTAGCTTAGGGGAAATTTTAGTGTAAGTCTTAATTTAATTATAAGGATCAATTTAGTTTTGGAGCACGAGCGGACCGGCTGATCAAGACGGTAGCGGCAAGATGGGCAGAGGCCAAAGGTATGGAGTTTCCGACAGCTTTCTCTATTTTGAGGCAGAAGTTATCTTTTGTCTCACAGAAGGCTTTGGCTGACGGATTTCTACTACGAAATGAGTACAATTAGACATTCGTTTGTCTATCATTATTTTTTACTTTATGTATTCATATATAATTGTTTTCATTTAAGTTATAAGAATAAATTATTATTATTTAATAATTAATAATGATTGTTTAACTATATAATTAGGTTTAATATTATTAGTTAATTTTGGTTACGAATTAATTTAATTCAAAAGTTAATTGAATAATTAATGAGGATTATTTAAATATATAATTATGGTTTTGAATTAGTTTCATTTAGGATTAATTTAGTTTAAGAATTAAGTTAATTTTAAGGTTAAGTGAATAATTAATTGATATTATTTAGTATGGTTTGGGTTACTTTAAGGACTAATTAAGTTTAAAGATTAATATAATTAATAGCACAGTTAGGATCAAGCCAGACATTAATTTATTGTAAGACATAAGGACAAAATATGAATCGTTGATTTGATTTATCTGACAGTTGAAGTTAAAATTAGTTTTATTAAAGTTGGTGGTTGGATTTGCGATAAGCACGGACGGAGCGGTTAGATTTGGAAATTTTTGACTTTTAATCTCATCCGTTGGATAATTAGAAATCAAAGGTTGAGATCATATTTTACGGTCTCACAATCATTTTTTTTTTTAAAGCTGGGCGGTACCAGCGACTTTATTAATGAAGGACCCAAAAAGCCTGGGTTGTGGCGAGTACAAGAATTGGTGGTTTTCCCAGGAGACCTCCTTAGGAAAAAACCTATTACAAATAAAAAGAAAAGAACAAGGAACCCTCAAGCGCCGATTGCTTTGCAATCTAATAACGCTGAACAGGATGAGCAACAACAAGACCGATTTGGGCATCCCCATCATCAGATAAAAGAAAAAACTATAAATTAGAGTCATCTCTGTACAAGAAAGATAATTATGATGTGTGGGTATTGTTGTATCGTCCCTAGTAGTGGTGACCAAAATACCAAAGTTTGAAGCTGTTTCTCCACCACAGAAAGTATGAATGCGCCTCCTATCCGCTTCAATAGCTCTTCTAGCCGCAATATGAAGTTGGGCAAGGTTAGCCATGTGACTTGGAAACTGGGAGGTATAGGCAATGGCATAAACTGCATGATTGAGCTCCAGAACAAGCTTTTTAGTTCGTTGAATGCCCTGCGTCATTATGATAGGGAGTATCTTGTCTCTTATACGCCAAGGTATGTTATTAGAGTTAATGGAAGTGAAATCAAACATATGAGTATGAGAGCTTTGAATAGAGGTGACCTGATATGAAAAGTCCTTAGCTGCAGCAAGGGCCTTTTCCATCAAGTCAACAAGCTCACTAAGCGGATCAGCTTTTGGTAATTTGAAATTACCAGCATGAAGGAAGATGCCTTCATCCGTTTGAAAAGAGCAGTGCCTTTAATATAATGAGAAGCGTCAACAGTGGTGAGATTCATGCAAATGCCCTTGACTTCCGTGTACCAGTGACGCCAACTTCCTACAATACGGATCCGGCGCTGAATAGAGACACCAAAAAGATTCAATATGAATTGATCCCTGCTGCCTTCTATACCGCCAGGAATGGAATTAGCAAGGGCATAACTCCAATGACATAAACTGATTTCCAAAGGAGTCAATGCTGAATTGTGACGAATAGCATTACGCAGCTTCCAAATCTCCCATAAACCACAGAAAGTCAGCCCCAACTTGAAACATTGAACAAAGGAATGTTTCTTAACAGGTTTGACCCAACCGGCAATAAAGCTTTGAACGGAGAGAGGCTTGGAGCAACAAAAACCATTACCAAGCAGGTTCCATAGCTTGGTGGCCCATGTGCAGCGGAAAAACAGATGGTTAAAAGTTTCCTCAAGTTCGAAACAGCCAGAACATCTAGACACCGAAGGAATGCCAAGCCTTTTGATCTTTGCATCAAGGGCAGAGCATTCATGAAAAAACGCCACATAAAAGCGCTAACTTTTGGGGGGATCCATTGCTGCCAAATAAGTTCACCCCATTGCATGACAGGATACTTGGTGGCAAAGCTACTTACAAAGTCTCTGACATTAAAGGTGCCAGATAGATTACCTGTCCACAAGAGCCTTTCCTCCCTAGTATTCCAACCCAAGTTGTTGTAGTAATCTCTCGCATGATTAGGAAAGTCGATCAGGGTATTCAAGCGAAGAATATCGCAATTAAGCACCTCCCAAACAGTAAGAGATCGAGCTTCATCAGGGCACCGAGCTTCGAAGTGATCGCAGAGCTGCTGCATCAACATGCTACCATCCCCTGGATCCCAAAGAGAACTTTGACGGAGATAATCAATCAGATGATTGAAAGAGTTCCAAAGCGCAGAGCCAGGTTTTCCTTCCTTGAATCTAGAAGAAGCATGTCTAGCCCAAAGAGACTTTTGATGAAGAAAATCCCATGCTAGCTTTCCTTTTAAGGCCAGGTTCATATCCTCAAGAGACCGAAGACCTAGACCACCCTCTTTTTTAGGTCTGCAAATCAGGCTAAACCTAACCCAGTGGTGACGTTTCGAAGGCCCCTGATCCCATATAAAATTGCAAATCAAGCTTTCCATTCTGCGAATAATCCTTAAGGGAATAGGAAGAACCATAAGAGTGTGAATGGGCATAGCACAAAGAACTGATTGAACAAGAGCAATACGACCAGCCATCGTTAAAAGGTTGCGCATCCATCCCTCTATCCGTTTCCTCAACCTGGCTATATTATCTTCAAAATATGAACATTTAACACGACCTCGGAATAAAGGCACACCCAAATATTTAACTGGGAAAGAGCCCGCTGCAAACCCAGTGGAAGTCTGAATAGAATCCCTTTGCTCAGGCACCACTCTGTTTGAAAAGAATATCAGGCTTTTAGCAGGATTGAACACTTGCCCGGAGATGTTACAGAATCTGTTAAGGGTATTCATAAGGTGCTGCACAGAGGATTGATCATTCCTTGTGAAGATTAAAATATCATCCGCAAAAAATAGGTGGTTCACACTAAGGCTACCACGTTTAGATCCATAGGCTTTAATCATGTTCGACTGGGAACCTTTCTGAAGGGCTTTTGAGAGCCATTCCAGCATAAGAACAAACAAAGAGGGAGATAGTGGGTCTCCTTGTCGGATACCACGAGTTGATTTGAAAAAGCCATAATTACTGCCACCCCAAGATATGGAATACCAGATATTAGAAATGCTCCTGTAGATCATGTCACACCACTTCTCACAAAAACCGTAAGCACGAAGGCACCTTAGCAAAAATACCCAAGAAACCCTGTCATAAGCTTTTGAGAGATCAAGTTTGATGATAATATTAGGAGCACCAGATTTGTAATTAATGTCGTGGACCAGGTCATGAGCGAGAACAATGCTAGAGTGAATATTCCTTCCCTTGACAAAACCAGATTGTTCTTCACTAATAAGGGTGGGAAGAACGGATCCCAGTCTGTCACTAAGGAGACGAGCAATAATCTTTTGGCAAACATTGCACAGACTAATGGGACGAAGGTTAGAAATCTGCTTTGCATTGCCAGTTTTGGGAATAAGCACAAGCGTGGTCGCAGTCCAGGATTTTGGCAATTGGTGACCCAAAAAGAAACTTTACCTAAATTAACCCTTGATTGAAAAGTTAATTAACCCTTAAACAAAAACAATCTAAATAAACTAACTCCAAAGCACAATTAATAATTAAACAACCATAATTGATTTATTCAATTAACCCTTAAAATCCCTTAACCCTAAAGTTAATTTTATTTAGCCGTAATAGTGTAATTAAATTATTGTTTAATTAATAAGTTAATTAGGGGTTATTTAGCTATATAATTCTGGATTAATGGTTGGTCAAGATAATCAACAGTTAAACTTAACGGAATACTGACGGAGTGATGCACTAAATAAAATCTGAATTAAAGGATGATTATTTTGGGAAAATAGAGGGGTAGTTTTATTCAACTTTACCTATTGGACAGATGGTTTTCAACAAAAACAATTATTTTATTTATATAAAAGTTATAAAAAACACTAATAAAACCCTAATATACTTGAGTTGAGTTCATTATCTTCAAATCCCAACAACTTTACAATGAATTCATTTAGTGCACACACGAAAAAATAGAACAAAATTCCTTAAAAAAGTTACAATCTCATTTTTCTTTTCTTTGGATGTCCAATTTATTGGACCATCTAGAGCATGTACACCCATTGAGGAAATTCTCTAATTTGAGAACTTCCTCAAGTAGCACTTCCCATTACATTCACTGTAATAGGACATCCTATTTATAATATTTATACAATCGTGGTAAATATAAAACTTCCTATTACTATTCATCAAATAAAATAAAATAAATTTGATTGGAAATAAGCGCTGTTAAATGATTAGAAATTTGATTTTACCCCAAATCCTATTTTGAATTCCATCATTCGGACAACGTATGATAAAGTTATGTCCATCGCAAATATTTTGTTTTTCAAAACTTTAAATGGGCATAACTCTGTCATACGATGTCCGAATGATGTGATTCGAAAGGGTTTTGGGGTAGAAATAAATTTCCAATAATTTAACAACGCTTATTTGGAAAAGCGCTGTTAAATAATGCCTTTCAACAGCGTTTTTTAAATAAGCGCTTTTATAGAAAAACAGTTTTATCATTAAGCGCTGTTAAAAAGGCAACTTACAAAGCGGTGTTATATGTCTTTAACAGTAGTTTTCCGAAAACGCTGTTGAATATGGTTTTACAACAGCGCCTATAAGATTAAGCGTTGTAATAGGTCCATTCATCAATTAACAACAACAGCTTCAATCGACGTCGATTTACTCTTTGGGACGTCCTCTCAAACGTTCTATTCTGGAACGTTCTAGAGAACGTTCTCCATTGAGAACGTCCTACTCTCATGGTTGTACAAAACAAATTTTCGAAACGTCCTCAATCGCGAATAAGACGTTCTCAAACCAACACCGATGTACATGCTCTAAGGAAACACACCTCTAATGAGAACATCTTTATAATTAGAAATTTTGAAATATTAACCACTGAATTCATTAAATACCTTTTTAATCTAATTCTTTATTTTCAATGTTTTATTTTCTACCGAAACCAAATCTTTCTACTGAAAGTATTTATGATTTCACCTTCGAGTTGATAGTTTATGAAAATAAATTTATTTTAAAGATAATTCTAATAATACAGAGTTTGAATGTCACATGATATTTTGTTTAATTTTTGAAATTTTTAATATAAAATCGTGATTTATAAATGATTTGAAATGGTTAAACTTTTATATTATTGGTTAAGCTATAAGGAATACAACATAAACTGTTTATTTAGAATCAACTGTCAAAAATTACGAGGTGGCTGTCATTTCGATTATAAAAAAACATTCTGTTTTCCCAATATTATCTCTCTGTTTGGATGCAGGAAAAAGTGTAGAAAAAAATTCAAGGGAAAATTTAAAAGGAAAGTAATTTTCCATAAAAAAATTAGAGGAAAAGTTTATATTATTTATATTGTTTCTTTTATTATTTTTTCATTTCAATAATTTAATCAAACACTCAAATATTTTTCTTTAAATTTTTTGTTAAATTTTATTTTCCACTCATTTTTACGTGCAACCGAACGAGATATGAATGATTTTGGTAAAATGTTAGCGATTCGTGTCACCCAGACTACTGGATGAGCCCTCCGCTACATTATCCACAACCGCTTGCATATTTTACCCTCTAGTGGATGAGCCACTGTCTTTTACCCTAACAACCCAACCCAATATTAAGCCGCTACATCTTCGTTTATTCTCGCCCTTTCCTAACTGCTGGTTCAGGTTTAATCAGTACAAGTATTATGGATGAGTGTGGAGGTTGTAAAAGTTTCAATCTTGGATCTGGGTTTGTTTTCCTTATGGATCTTCCTGCCTTGATCCACCTTGATCCAGATGGGTTAGGCGCTGGTTGAGGTGGAGAGTTCTGGCCTAGGCGCACAGATATGGATGCCTTGGCTTGGAGGGTGAAATGCCTGTAAGTGTAAGTTGATCCAAAATTCAGTTGATTTCTTGAAATTCATTTTTGTTTCATAGCACTAATTTTGATTATCAGTTTATTTAATTTGTGGTCAAACTTATACATTTGTGATTGTTGATTATATGGAGCTTCGAATGAGGAATTTAGCTGGGTAGCCTTATTCTCCCATTTTTATGTCTTGCTGCCCAACAAACTCCTATATTACGTTTTTAGTGGATTTTTTGCTCCTCTCCCTTTCAGTCTTTCGTAACATTCAATATATATTCAGTTTTTGCTGAGCTATAGAACATCATTCTGTTCATTATAATATGTTTGTGCACAAATTTTTCCTATTTTATATCAATTTTTGACTTCAGTTCATGTTAAGATGAAGCTCATTGATGTTTAGTACATTTGAAAATGTTTACACGACCTGAACTGAGAGTTTGATTTGTTAGTTGGGCATTTTATATTGTGATGCATAAACGTGAAATTAATATTTTGTTGGAGGAATGGGATTTTTATTCTTATTAGAATTCATGTTGTTGTGTTCCATAATGTTGAGTAAGAAAAACAGATATGGATCTATTACCGAGCAGCATTAAATATCATTTAGAACAACTGGCGAGGGACCTTTGTCGGTTGATATTGAACCTGAATCATTAAACTTGTCAAAACAGATGGATGGATGGTTAACCTAAGGTAAATGGATGGTAAACGGATAGTGGTTCATCCGTTCACCGTCCGATTATTAATGGATTGTAAACGGATCCGTTTCTTTCTTTAGTCCGATAATTAAATGGACGGTAAACAAATATTGGTGACTTTATCCATTTAACTTAATAGATGGTTAATTGATTACACTTAAAAGATGGTCAACAGATGATAAATGGATACAGATGAAATTGACGGGATTACTGAAATTGCACTCTTATTCTCGTTGTAATTGAGAAGATGTCAGTTTTTTGAAGGAAAATAGAGATGGAACAAAAATGTTGTATGGATTGTGAAATTATTAGGAAATAGTGTATTTGCTTTTGAGGCGACTCAAGTGAATAACTTGGTGTTTATGTAGCTGCAGTAATTTCTTTTTACTATTTGTTAGAATTTGTATTTATGAACTTTCATGACAAGCGACACCTTTTAAGTTCAAACAATTTAGTTATATAGGTTAGTATGAAATACCTAAATGGCTCTTTTGATTAAAATTTTTGATTAGAATGCATTATGATTTACATTTCGTGACTTCCTCTTAGAAATATATGGGTCTCTCATGGTATTCGGTAATTGAAAATACGTCACACATTAGTTCAATAGTTTTTCTTGTAATTATACTTTTAACGGGTATCTATATAATATTTTCCCTGAACTCTTTATCTCTTGATTGTTGCAATTTGGAGAAATTAGTTCTATCGTTCAGATATTGTCTGGAAAGCTATAGAAATTGCCAAAATGCAGCTCCGTCAAGGCAATGGTAATGCCATTTGTTGTGTTTGTCATACTTCGATTTTGATAATAAAACAACAAAATTTGGAACTACTTTTTGTTCTGACCCATTTTTGGCTAAGGAAAAGGGTAGAGATATAAAATATGGTAGTACTTTGTAACTTTAACCCACTTTCCATTTTCTCTTTATTGTTGTTGATTGTTTTATAGCAATTGAATTTTTTTTTAAACTTTTTATGTTTTCTTTATTTTTGGAAAAGTTGAATTCTGTATTTTTATTTACTCATAATAAAGGTTTCAAAAGACATTTTCACTTTTTTATTTTATGACATGGTTCTAGAAACAATTTAGATATATTTGGGAAGAAATCTTACAAACATTGTATGTATTCTCTTGAAGCAATGTACTTGACCCAATTTTTTACATGTTATGTTTCCTCATTTTCATCACAAAAGGTAGATAGTAGTAGATAGCGAATAAAATAATATTTTCCGGAGTACTGTTAGGATGAATACAGAGCGATAGGTAGGTTAATTTTTTAGTCCACCATTAAAGCGGACTTTAAAATTTTCTTTCAAATGCTAAAGTTAAAAGGCCTTGATACTACTTCCATGTATAATTTTTTTTCTTTGATAAAAATTAAATGCTTTCTCGTTCGACTTTGTAAATGTTTTCCTTGTGCAATCATCGACCTATATAACCAATTGTTCAGAACTTCAGAGTTTCATGCCTCTGGCACAAAAATCACACTTCTTAGTTTCCAAGGCGTGACGACCTCTCTTAGAGGAAGATAGCGGTTGCAACTCAGGTATCATTTTACATCTGAAATAGAATGTTTTGCCAATTTTTATTACCCAAATGACAGAAATCACCTTTGTAAAAATTTTCATGATGGATGTTGGCCTCAATGTTCGACTATATCTGCACCACAGTATTCATTTCTTCTTTTTTGGCCGTTAGAAGTAATGATGTTGGTATCAGAATTTGCTTGACGTTTTTTCCGCTTTAAGAGCTTTAACACGAGGGTTCTTGTGAGATTGATTTCTTAGTTATTTCCTCGATTAGACATCCTGATTCATCGAGTCTGATTTTGTTTCTTCATATGAATAGGTGATCTGCTTTTATGTAAATTTTTGTGTAGATCTAGCACCTATAGATTACTTAGTTATCTTATCCGCTTTTACTGTCGCTTCCATCAAAGGATAGAGATTTAGCCTTGGCACTCATTTATTTATTTATTCGTTCAAATATCTTTGTCTGCTCTAGAATTGTGTCATTATCTTGATTTGTTTGCAACTGGACTTTGCAGGTTTGAAGGTATTTGATGTGTAAGTGGTGTATCACATTAGTGTCCAAAGATGTCCACTTTTTCAGAATTTTCAGTGCCTAAGCTGAGGTTTGAAGTTTTTGATTCCATTTATCGACAGCTGTACACGACCCTAGCTATCACGCTCATGCTTGACCCAAAGTTAGCCTTGCAAATAATGTCCCTGTGGATTTGGATGGAAAAGAATGGATTTATTGACACTGTTGAAAAGATCCATACTCTGCCTCTAGATTTGATATGTGGGCTTGCAAATGAGGCTGCTTGGTGCATCAACATTTTAAAAAATGCCATATTCCCCACGCCATCGGAACTGATTAACTCGATTCCTCTGTTACACTTCCTGATGAAAAAAGAACTTATTCTTATGTTTCTTCCTGAAAACCGAGTTTCAGCTGTGGACGGAATGAAGATAATTCTTAATGATATATGTGTTGACCTGGAGGTCCTTTACAATGAAGCAAAAATGATTCATGAGACTGTCAAACAGAAACTTGTGGATCAAGAGATGGCTCAAATTACCAGGTCATTTAATGCTAATATCAGACTTGACGATGCTACAGTTGGTGGTAATTTGAGCCCTCACAATTCCGGATTGTCTAGTGCAGGTCGTATTGGTTATAGACTTGGGTCTTCCTCATTGCAGCGGGGTTCATCAAAATCTGAGCCAGGTACATTCAACTTAGGGCTCTCAAAATCTTGGAATTCTGGGCCTAAACTCAGTTCACCCTCTCATTATGCTGCAAACTTTGGCAAGGACTGCTCCTTGGCTTCTAACATGGGAAACAGGAGCTCCAATATGGTTAACAGGGTACAAGATGCAACTGTTCGAATTCAGGATCGATCGAATCCAGGTGTAGGTGTGTTTGGTCAATCTCGGCTTGCTCAGTCCCTCTCATTTCATGATGAGCCTATGCGCATAATGGTCCACGAACCCAAACATAGCAGCCCTGGCCACTTGATTCCAAATCCTCCAGTGAGAGTTGGTCCATTGACATTGATCCCGCAAGTGTTACCGCATCAGCGACTCATGATTCCTGACACCTTTGTCCCTGCTGAACAAAGAACCCTGTTTGTGACTTTCTCTAAGGGATACCGAGTCCACGAGGCTGAACTCAGGAATCATATGACTGCTTTGTTTGGTGACTGCATTGAATCCCTCCGCATGCAAGAGACCCCAAATGATGAACAGCCGCTCTATGCCCGAATCGTCTTCTACTCTCCTGAAACCATCGACGCCATCCTGGATGGAAATGAAAGGTTCAAGTTTAACATAAATGGCAAGCATGTATGGGTACGAAAATACATCCCCAAGAACCAGAGGAACAAGCCCAACATTTAACTTACTGCTCAGGCTCCCCTTTGTTTCAGATTCAGTCTTTAGAAGTCGTATGTCCAGTCATGCAAGTCATATCAGTAATGATATGCTGTATATGACTCCCTATGTAATAAGCAGATCTGAGGCATATGAGCCTTCCCTATTGAAGACTTGAAGTTAAAAGTACTCTTGTTATGTGTCAACCGTAAATAGTTACTCCTTGTTTCATGCATTAGGCATAACGTAGGCCCATACTTTTTCATGGTAACTAGTTCCCCAGATAGAACAGACCACCTGAGCAGAATTGTCTGAGAAAAGAGAACAAACTGATACAGGGTTGCACTGGTAGGGCTGCAAATGAGTCGAGTAGTAGGCTGCTCAAATTCGACTCATTTAAATTTCACGAATTTGTTTTCTCAAAAAAATTCACAAATTTGAGTCGGTTTTTATTGAGTTTTAAAAATTGTGCTCAAATTCATTTTGTTTAGTTTTGATGAGTTTGAGTCGAGTTCAAATTTTATCGAGTATTTTAAAAATTTATTTATAGTATAAAAATTTAATGTCACATGAGTTTTAAACAAGTATAAATGATGCTGAACAAATTATTTAACCAACCTATGACATTTTAAACTAACTACAGACATATACGTATTACAAATATTATTTAACACTCATAATCGGGTTTTAAACGAATATTTATTGAGTATTTGTTTAGTTGTTATCGAGTATCTTACTGAGCATTTAGATGATTCGTTCATGAAGATAAACTAGTCGAGTAAGACATTATTCAAATTTGACTAATTAATTAAGGGTTAATTGTAGAAAATCACTATTATAATAACACTGTTTTGCAGAAAACCACTATTGCAACAACTAATTACCAAATGCATCTATTATAATAGCTCCGTTATTGAAAAATCATCATTGACACTGTTCCGTTAAAATTACCTTTAAAAGCGCGCTCGGGTGGTTATCAAATATTATTTTATTAATTAAGTTAATTGTAGAAAACCACCATTATAATCTCAATTTTGCGAAAACTATCATTATAATAACTAATTGTGAAATGACTATCAGATGCCCTGTTCGTGCTACATCGGAGGCTCCAATGGTAATAAATCTTTGATAAAATATCTACTAGCTACATGATTCTTCAATGGCTATTAACTACCTAGTTCACAAACAAGTTTTTCCCCGTCTTATCCTTATGAACTATGATTAATAATGTCGCTACTTTTAAACTCTAATTGTTGTACTACATTGGTTTCTTTAAGGTTAAAAGTTATGCTAAAGATAAACAATTCACCCACATCCGTGGCCGCAAATATACTTATGTCACGTTTCATCTCTAGTGTGAATCACATATTAGTGAACCCAAATTATTTAGCAATCATAGCCACATTTGTAGCCTCAACAACATTCTTTATTGTTACTTGCACATTCAGATGATGGTTTTTTATAACAAAACTATTATAATATAGTGATTTTGTAATTAAATTTTAAAATGGTGGTTTTCTGCAAAGCTAGATATTATAATAATGCTTTTCTATAATTGTTAGTATTAAAATTATTTTCCCACGGCCCACGCGTCGTATGGCGCGTGATTTGCAATTTCTAACAGAGTTATGACAATGATGGTTTTTTGATTACAGAGCAATTATAATTTAGTCATTTCGTAATTAGTTGTTACAACGGTGGATTTATGCAAAACACTGTATTATAATAGTGATTTTATACAATTGCCCTTTTTAATAAAAGAGTATTTTAAGTGTGTTCATCCTCTATTCGTTTATTATACTGAGTTTTATCGAGCTAACCGTCTCGTCTCACACATATCCACTGGCCTTTTAAATAGAATTTAACTACACAATAAGTTTATATTCTTATTCAATTTATTGATTTTACCCTCAAATAGATGAAAGGTGAATTCCAAAGCCATTGATAGATAAGCAAAATAAGCATAAACATCCCAATTCAGCAAATCCAATGAGCAAAAAGTACCAACTACTACCGCTGCTACAACTACAAGTGCCTTATACTACTGCATAGACAAAAATGAGAATGGCAACAGTGTCCAAACTATTCGAACTTCGGCTCGTCAAGCACCCAAAATAGACTCCACCAAGTCACGCAGTGGTGCCAACTCCTCCTTCTCAACAAGTCGAAATTCCTACAGTATAATAATTTACCAATGATGCTGGGAATTTTTGACAAAAATATTGATACAAAAAATGATGAAGCTTTTACATTGGAGAAGAGGACGAAGTGCTTGAAGCATGTGTTGAGATGAGCTTCCTCATTCAGAGTCACAATCTTTTGGAAATGGGAGTGGTAGATATGCGCATAGACCCGGAACAGCTTCTTGAAAATGGTCCTCACCACATCATTGAAGTTCGCCGGAAATGGAGCTCCTGTCAAACAAGAGAAAATGTCAGAATAATTTCCTCAAGAATAATTCTCGTAGTTGACAAGATCAAACTTCTTCTTATGCAAGGTATACCGATTCTTTGAGGGAAAATGGTCTCATCATCAAGCTGAGTCTCGGTCCACTCCATCAGGTACTCGACGTACCTTGGCGCTGAGACCTCAATTGGCTTCTTGATCTTCACCCCATCAGCCCATCTGTATTCATATCTGCGTCACAATGAATTAATAAACCATCAAAACATGCTCCAAAAAAACCACTCAACATGTGTCAGGGTAAATGTCTTTACTTGGGTCCAGCAGTCATAGTCGGACACTTTGAAGGTGTGCAGAACTCCGTCAGCGTACCATAAAGAATATTCACCTGGTTGTAGAAATCCACAGCTACAACCAGAAAATGTCAGATCAAAAGTCAAAAACAGGCTGACTATAAAAATGAAATAGTATACTATGTGCGCAAAGAGTAAAATTGTTACTGTTGACAGCGAGCCACTCGTTAGGATCTTCGCCAGGCGGAAGACGAACAGCTTCCCTCAAGTTACCACTCCCCAAAGTTGCATCAATGTGCTGCTTCAGCTGAGCTCCCTGCATGGATCAAACTCAATCATTTTCCATAATTGGTATAATAACTGTATTAGATGATAGCAACAAACCCTACCCTGCTGCCAGAAGGAGTGCTTTTCTTCGGCCGGAAAGTCTTCTGATTCCTACAGATGACAACTCAATTCAACAAATTGGAACATAATCCTTTGAGGAAACTAAGGTTTCTTTTCTGAATTCCTTTAATTGCTAAAAACAGCTTTGAATCTGAAAAGGGAAAACCCACCTGCCACCTAATCCGAACAGGCTCATCTTGTCAGAAAAATCAAGAACAGATTCCTCAGCAACTTCAGCAGAATGTACAAAAAGCGAAAGCTTGAATGAATCAATGAATGAATGAGAGAAGAAGTTGATGAATCATGTTTAGGAATAAATATGAAATTTGGATATGAGTTGATGACAGACTGGCAATGATGGAGAAATGAGAGTGGCCCACTTGAGAGGGGTTTTAGCCAGCGAAGTGTTCTCTAGCAACAAGCTGCTGCTGCTGATGATGCATTGCCATTGACAGCTAGTAACTGACTTGTTCTGTTTTTTGTTCTGTTCCTAATCATCTGATGACTAGGCCTGACCCCACTTATCCTTGTTTCCCATTTGTCTCCATCTCAGCCGTCCGATGCTTCAACTCTTCGTCTCGTAATCTAATCTCATCCGTTCAGGTGAACTTTGAATATTCAAATCCTTACTCTCTTTTAACACTATAAAAAGAAAAATGTTAGAAGTACCAATGCGTATCGAATATTTTTTTACCAAAACCTCAATCCCCTACGTATATGTTTTGCCGGGTATTGTTGTTATTTTTGTAAATTTACAAAAATACCCTTTGACACTTAATTTTTCGTTTCTTAAAATCAACGGTATAAGAGTTCGTGTGCATTGGTTGGTGTGCCTGACAAAGCTCATAAAAATTAATGAAAAACAAATATTCAATAAAACTATGGGTGTGCAGTATTTTTTATTTTTGTCAAGGGCGCAATTCGAGTTCAATCTTGATGAGGACAGAACAGAAATTCTACGAGATGGAATAGAGGGGAATAAAAGATCGGGGGCCTTAAGGGTTTATCATACCTTCTTTATGATAAATGCAGTGTGTTATTCAAGTCCTGATATGTGAACAACTGGATACGTTGGTATACACTGAAGTTTTGCTAGCTGGTTGTATAAGTTGCATTATTGAGAGGTGTTTGGTGGGTTTGATCATATGGAGTTATTGTCTATTAAGGTGTGCAAAGAGTTAATCGAGTGGTTAAGAATACGATAATTGATTAATATCTGAGGTTATAAACTTGAACATGAATTAAATAAATAAAGTGGATGAGTTTAGAAAGTTGTAATGTGAGTTGGCAGATGATTTTTAAAAGGAATGGGGGCGCTGGTTCTTTGAATGTAATGGAGACGTGAGGTGCATCACATTCATACGAGAGTAGGGCATGGAATTGGACTTTGGAGGGAATTTGAAGGTGACGGTTGAGGATAAGGTGATTTCCTTATCAACATACATAAGTTTGAATATAGCCGCTCAAAGGTAATTCGATACTTTGTTCTAATAATTATTATGACAATCTATCTTGGTATTTTTTACTAAAAACTACCCGTATAGGATGTTTTTCCAGGAACTAATAAAACTTTTCCGCAAACTATCCATATCTTTTTTCTGTTAAATTTAAACCCACTCAGTTTGAAATCCGTTTATTTTGCCGTTTGTTTTTTATAATAGATATTTTTAATTTCCACTAATCCAATTGAGTGTTTAGTTATTAGTTTAGAGACTTACTCAAAAGTTGGGTGAGTTCGAACGACAGAAGCAGCAGCAGTATAGATGTGACTGGTTGGAGCAAGAGTGTATTGTGTGGCTGAGGAGGTTGTTGATGATACTCGATTCCTTCATTTGTTGGTTGCGACGGGTAAATGAAGCAGGATAAGTATTGTGTTCAGCCGAGAGAGAACATCCAACATTGATAATGCACTAAACGGTGAAATTGCAGTTGTCTTTTTCTTCCCATAGCTTCGATCAGGTGACGACTTGAATTGAGAAGTTGACGGAGGCGGTGATGACTGGCGTCCAAATGGTGTTTTGATTGGATTGGATTTGACTTGAATGAGAATGATTTGGTTTTGTGTAAAGGTTGATGTTGAGTAAAGGAACGTTGTCTTCTTTTAGCTAGCTTTTAGGATTATTGTTTGATTAGAATTAGTATTGGAATTAGTATTAAACGACTACTAATCAATAGGAATTTCTGTTTCATGTATAGGCTATTTAAAACCACAATCATCAATAAATAAAGTAAGCAATCTTAAAAATATATATTAGTGTCAAAGCTATCCGTCTACTTTAAGAAGTGGTATCAGGTGATGGATTTAGAATTTTGAGAGAGAATGAAGTGAAAAGACAGAAGAATAAAATGAATAAGATGAATAGATTGATTGACTTGTGTAGAATACAATGGTGTATATATACATAAATATGTTACTAATATTGGTCTAGACTAAGTATAGAATGTGACTTAATTATGGTTGACTAGCTAATAAATATGATTCAACTAACCTGATTATATTCAATATTTATCAGCCTCCCTCAATCTCAGCCATCGGAAGCATGCTGAGATTGCGTTTGCATAGTCGGAATGAGGCCAATGGTAGAGGTTTGGTAAAAATATCTGCAAGTTGTTCCTTAGACGAGATAAATCGGATGTGGAGTTGTTTCCGTGCTACACGTTCGCGAACAAAGTGATAATCAATCTCCACGTGTCTTGTTCGAGCATGAAAAATGAGATTTGACGATAAGTATGTAGCGCCAATGTTATCACACCATAAGGTAGGAGGAGATATATACTGAGTATGTAATTCCTTTAGTAATCCTTCAATCCATATTATTTCAGAGGTAGCATCAGCTAGAGCTTTGTATTCTGATTCAGTGCTTGACCTAGAAACTGTTGTTTGTTTCTTTGCACTCCAGGCGATCAAGTTGCACCCAAAGAATATTGCATATCCCCCGGTTGATCGTCGGTCATCCAAGTTCCCAGCCCAATCAGAATCTGAGTAGGCAGATATACTTGGAGAAGAAAAACGATTAATTTGAAGTCCATGAGAAATTGTTCCTTTAACGTACCTTAATATTCTTTTGACGGCTGCCCAGTGAGATGTACGTGGTGCATGCAAGTATTGACACACCTTGTTAACTGCAAGGGAGAGGTCCGGCCGTGTGAGAGTTAAATATTGAAGTCCTCCCACCAAGCTTCTATATAACGTTGCTTCTTCAGAGGGTAGGGGTCACCTAACGTAGCTGTAAGGCGCGCTGTCGAGACCATAGGAGTGAGAGACGGTTTGCAGTTCATCATTTTTGCTCGTAAAAGGAGATCTCGTGCATACTTGCACTGTGTGAGTGAGAGTCCCATGTTAAACTTCTTGACTTCAATCCCCAGAAAATAGTTTAGAAAACCAAGATCTTTGATGGTGAATTCTCTTCCAAGACTCTTTACGAGGTAATCAATAGAGATGGAAGAGGAGCTGACCACAATAATGTCATCAACGTAGACAAGAAGATATATGATGAATTTGGCAGTAGAGAGGATGAACAAGGAAGAGTCGGCAGTGGAGGAACGAAAACCGAGTCTTTGTAGGGTTGAGCCGAGGCGGTTGTGCCAAGCCCTTGGGGCTTGTTTCAAGCCATATAGTGCTTTGACAAGTCGACACAAGTGCCCTGGTCGTTTGGCGTCTTCGAAACTCGGAGGTTGGCGCATATAAACTTCTTCGTCTATAACCCCATTCAAGAAGGCGTTTTGGACGTCTAGCTGACGAATGTGCCACTGGTGATTAACTGCAAGACAGAGAAGCAGACGAATGGTTGTGGGTTTAACAACCGGACTAAAGGTATCGTCGTAGTCAAGACCGTATCTTTGTTTGAAACCCTTAGCGACGAGTCTCGCTTTATATCTCTCAATGGAACCATCCGCATGATGTTTTGTTCTAAAGACCCAGCGACAATCAATTACATTCGCGCTCGGAACAGGAGGGACAAGCTGCCATGTGTTGTTCTTTACAAGGGCGGCATACTCTTTTTCCATGGCCATACGCCAATGGGGTATTCCCAGTGCTATTCGAAAATGATGTGGTTCTGAGTGAGGATTAACTTCAGCTTGTGCGGTAAGAGCTGCAAACCAGGCAGTAGTGCCATCAGTACGCTTCTTAGGGATAGTAATACTTCGCATTAAACGAGTGACAGGTCTCGAAGCATCCATTGCACCCTCAAGAATTTCAGAAGGAGGATGTTGATGTTGTTCTACCCGATCCAGTATCGAGAGTTTGAGGCGAGGATTGTATTGAAGTGGAGGAGGATGAGAGTTGCATGGGAGCAATCGTAGACAAATGTTGCATGGATGACAAGGGCTGCGTGGGAGTTGGCATGAATGAGTGTTGCATGGGAGATTGCATGGAAGTTGGCATGGATGACGCATGGATGAGTGCATGGTCACAATTGTCATTGTTTGTAGTTCTTTCATCATTGTGCATGGTGTGTTGTCGGTCTTTTTTATTTGTTTCATGTTCTCTCAGTGTGTCACGTGCCCATAATCGAACCGGAGTATCTTCCGAAGATGAAGATGGCAACGCTGTGTTTAGTTCTTCAGATGGATATGTCGAGAAGGGAAAGTCTGTTTCATCGAAAAGAACGTCACGGCTGATGTAGATTCGGTTAGATTGTATATGCAAGCACTTGTACCCCTTGTGCAGCGGACTATATCCAAGGAACACACATTTCTTAGAACGAAGTTGTAATTTACAATTGTTATATGCACGAAGATGTGGCCAACAAGCGCATCCAAAAACTTTAAAAAAGGTGTAGTCTGGAGTTTCACCGAGGAGGCTTTCAAGAGGCGATTTCATGTCAAGTACTCGGGATGGAATTCTGTTTATAAGAAAACAAGCAGTTAGAAATGCATCACTCCAGTACGAGAGAGGAACCGACGCATGAGCAAGTAAAGTTAATCCTGTTTCGACTATGTGTCGATGTTTACGCTCCGCTACTCCGTTTTGTTGGTGCGTATGAGGGCAGGTTACTCGGTGTTGAATTCCGATTTTGTTAAAGAAGGCATGAAGCTTGATGTATTCACCTCCCCAATCAGTCTGTACACTTAGTATTTTGCATTGTAAGAGGCGCTCAACGTGAGTTTGAAACATGATAATGCACAAAGACGTCGCGTTTCCGTTTAAGCAAGTATATCCAAGTAAATCTTGTGTGAGCATCGATGAAACTAACATAGTAGTTATGACCACTAGTCGAGGTTTGAGCAGGACCCCAAACGTCCGAGTAAATGAGCTCAAGAGTAGATGATGTATATGATTTGATAAAGAGAAAGGTAATTGATGGCTTTTGCCTTGGTTACAAGCATCACATGTGACATCAAGTTTAGTTGAGGTAGATGGAAGTTGAGAATGACGCAATATGTGTTGAACAATTTGGGACGATGGATGACCCAACTGAGAGTGCCATAAGACCGGAGACGCCCTAACGCCACTGAGTGCTTCCTTGTTTAATGAGACGTCAAGGGTGTAGAGGCCATTGCGACAACGCCCGCTAGTTAATGTTTCCTTTGTAGTCAGGTCCTTCACGAAGACACTAATAGGATGAAACTCAACGAAAACATCATTGTCTTGAGTGAGTTTACGGATAGATAACAAATTTTTAGTGACAGTTGGAACATGAAGTACATTGCGTAGTTTAAGAGATTTAAGTGAGGGAGTGGGTAATATACCATTACCAATATGAAATATGGGCATACCTGAGCCATCAGCTGTATGTACCAGTTCAGATCTGTTGTATTCCTTTTTGGTTTGCATTCTTGTCGGATCATTTGTGAGATGATCGGTAGCACCGGTATCCATATACCAACTTGCATCAACTGGGTAAGAAGTTGTATGACCTTGATGGACTTGATTTGCCATTGCAGTTTGTCGAGGAGAGGTTCGATCGTCATTGCCAACACCAGGAAAGTCTCTTTTGAATCTTTTATAGCACTTGGATGCAATGTGACCATTCCCATTGCATATTTGGCAAACAAGTGAGGAACCAGAGTTGCGATTTGTAGTAGTCATATTGTAGTTGTCAGAAGTGTTTGATTTACCATTTGTCCTCTGTTTCGAGTCAGAGGAGTTTGGTTTTAATTTATTTTGACGGGGATATCGACCACCAAGTCGCACTATATTGGCTGTGTGATTGGTGTCGCTGAGTTCGTTTGCTCGCCGGTTCTTTATTCGTTGTTCAGTTGCAAGGAGACGTGCGTAAAGATCGTGTATCGGTATTGGAGTGTCACGCCCTAAGATAGTTTTGACGAGGGAGTCGTATTCTTCATCTAATCCATTGAGTAAGTAGGATACAAATTCTTCAGAACGAAGAGGCTGACCAATGGAGGTTAAAGTGTCGGACAGAGCCTTCACTTTATTGAAATAATTAGTGATAGAGGATTCTAATTTTTTAACAGCACCAAGTTGAGTCTGAATTTGCATAGAGCGAGCAGAAGAACGAGAAGCAAAACTGTTCTCGAGTATTGTCCATGCTGAGTGAGAAGTTTCAGCAAACATTATCATCCCAGCAATATCAATTGTGGATGAAGATAGAATGGCGGCCAGGATGGCTTGGTCTTGTTGATTCCAAGCAACAAAGGCAGGGTTGAATTCAGATGAAACTGATCCATCTTCTTTAGATTTTGTTAGTGTAGCAGGAGGACATGGGAGGGTTCCGTCGACATAACCCATTAAGATATGGCTACGGAGGAGAGATACCAACTGGGCGCGCCAAAATAAATAATTTTCTGATGTAAGTTTGGTCGTAATTAGATGACCAAAAGAGACAGGGGATGAAGAAACACCAGCAGAATTTGGTTGAGAAGAAAGGCCGGAGGCTATGGCATTGGTGGTGGCTGATGAGCTGGCTGCTGATAGCATGATGGATTTAGAATTTTGAGAGAGAATGAAGTGAAAAGACAGAAGAATAAAATGAATAAGATGAATCGATTGATTGACTTGTGTAGAATACAATGGTGTATATATACATGAATATGTTACTAATATTGGTCTAGACTAAGTATAGAATGTGACTTAATTATGGTTGACTAGCTAATAAATATGATTCAACTAACCTGATTATATTCAATATTTATCATCAGGGAGCAACTCAGTTAGTCATAGAGTCACCTAAATCGCAACTATATGTTGGGAGATAAAGTTAGCTGATTGCAGATAACTAACATTGAGAAGCTGTCATCGGGAGAAAAGTTTGTGCAACCTTCAATTCCTAAATTTGATGGATATTATGATTACTGGGCAATGTTGACGGAAAACTTCTTACGAAGCAAGGAGATTTGTGGTTGGATTGAGGAAGGAATTGTAGTAGCTAAGACAAGCGATGATATCAAGTTGAAAGACATGAAAGTGGAAAACACTCTTCAAAGCTATTGACAAAGAAATTTTAGAAACCATTTTGGACATAAGCTCTTCAAAGGTAATGTCGGATTCTATGAAGCACAAATATGAGGGATCTACTAAAGTTAAATGAGCTCAAGGAAGAAATTTGAACTTTTAAACATGAGAGAAGCGGAAAGAATAGATGCATACCTTGCCAGGACACTTGTGATTGTAAATAAATTGAAAGCAAATGGTGAGGCACTAACACATGAAGCTATTGTGTCAAATGTTCTTCGTTCCCTTCCTTCAAAGTTTAATTATGTAATATGTTCAATAAAACTGTCCACCTATACAGATACAATGACCATTGATGAGATATATTGGTTCCAGACAATGATTGCTTGGCGAACAAGAGGATGAACAAACACTTAAGATATCAATGAGAAAAAAAGAAAATACTGCCCTACTAACACTAGAGGAAAAGGAGGACATAATTTAAAAGTAACTTGTTGAAACATATTACAAAAAATGATCAATGACCCATTTCCATTGGTCAGGGCGATCAATGAACTCAAGTGGCAACGCATCACCATACTTTCAAAATGCTCTTTGCAAGGGTGTTTCCAATTACCATAAACCGACGAAGCTCTCTTCTGAATAAAATTACTAAGCCACTCTACTGATGGATCGAGATCATCAAAAAATGCCTACAAATATTTCAAAGTTAATAAGACAAGTACCATAATCAATAAATTAACAAAAAACAACAAAGATGTATTTACATGCAGTTTTAGCAAATCTCTTGTAAAATTGAAACTGAATAACGTATGAATGATGATTTAACAAACTTCTTTAAACATTCATGCTTTATATAGATATGTAAAATTGTATTTAATCGTAAATCAAACTCCAGTAAGTGTAAACTAAAGTAAATTTTTAAATAACATAAAACATTGTAGAAGTATATAACCTGATTTCCTTTGGATGCTCCTTGGATGTAATGGCATAGCCATGTCGCTATTCCTTAATTCTAGCCGTTCCTGATCTGTACCCTCAGCTAATGACGAGTTTGAATGAGCTACAATGGGTGATGGTAGATGAGAGGGTGGTCTGGATGCATGGACGGGAGGAATGATATCAATATTTTGGATTTATTGTTGAGGACTGGGTGGTCTGTTGAGATACATCAGCTACTAGATTAGGATGTTTCTTCAGATTTCCGGATTTCTCCTAGGTGGGGAATCAGGTGGGAAATCAAGTACTTGATTAGAGTCAATTTAAGGTATACTAAGAGGTGGTGGGATGAGTGGTAGTAAGAAAATGGGAGGAGTTGGGTTATTTCTAGCTGGAGAATTTCTATTAAATGGATGCTGTTGAGTAAAGCTGACTTTTGCTGAAGAGTTAACATGGAGTAAAACGGCAGCGTTTGCAGAAGGAGGATGCGTTTAATGGAACGACGCAGTTTTGGCTGGGCACGGAGCTGTGATCCAACGGCTGATATTTAAAGTGAATGGAGGGCTAGGATTGGATCTGGAAATTGATTAAAAGGGGAAGAACACGAGCTGCGCATCACTTCTGAATTCAGATTCAATTTAGAGCGCCTCCAAGATTTGCGATTCAAGAGTGTAGTCAGGAGTCCGACGAGTTTGTTCTGAGCCTGATTTACGTTCAATTTAGCTTTCTGGTTGTGAGAGTTGAGGCTTGTTCAACTCAGGGGTTTAGGAAGCTTGAAGGTGTAATCAAAGCTGTGATTCTCAACATTTATTGGATTTCTCGAGCACAGAGATTGCTCAACGTGGAGTAAAGGCCGAAAGGTCATATAACCACTGTATAAGTGTTGGTGTCTTTTTTTTACTTTCTTGGTGATTTAGGATTCTTGATTCAATCTTTAACTAGGTTATAATCAAAACTCAGTTAAGATATTCTGGATAGAGTTACAACAGATGCCTTGCATTCTTTATTGATGATGATGATTTTTCAATGGCTGATTTTGGAATTTTTGGATAGGAATGAGAGGAGGTGGGATGGGTGAGTGTGGGATGTATGGGAGTGGGATGGGTGAGGGTTGGCTGAGTGAGGGTAGGATGGGTGAAGGTGGGATGAGTGGTGGTGGGATAAGCGCCAGAGCGGGGTTACGTCTAGTTGGAGAATTTCTAGTAACAGGATGCCTTGCAATCTTTGCCGATTGAGGTGATTTTTATCTGATTGGTTTTTCGAATAGTAGAGAATTTCCATGAGCATTTTGGGAAGAACGCAACAACATCTTATGCAACTGAACATATGACAAACACAATGCAAATCATCATACGTGGATAAGTGATTATATTACAAAAGAAACACACTAGTGCATATATGCAACTATCACAATAGTAATACAGAAAATTGATATATTGTTGGTTTGAATTATTCAATTATCGTTAATCTACACACAATGTTAGTTATACGGCTCTTTTTTTATAAATGAACGATTCCATAGAGAAAACAAACTCCATTGTCAATATTAGCTATCATTTTAATGTGATATTGGTTTGCACAAGCTTTTCAGAAAACTAGAAAGGGTTATATATATCTCTAAGGAGTAATGCTCTTTTGAGACCCTTACTATTGGGTGAGACCCTGAGACCCCAATCATGGCCGTTGATTGGGTTTGCTTTTGGGGTTCAGATTGTGCCACGTGGAGGTTAGAGAAATTCAAAAATCGGAGGTGAGAGAAATTGTTACTTTTGTTATCTCACCTCCACGTGGCACAATCTGGACCCTAAAAGCAAACCCAATCAACGACCATGATTGGGGGGTCTCAGAGTCTTACCCAAAATTGAGGGTCTCAAAAGAGCATTACTCTATCTCTAAGGGCACAAATCTAGTAAAAATCTCACATTTCATTTACGCCCAAGTTAGCTATCAAATTATACAAAAATCTGAAGGATGCAAAGGTCACCAAGTTAGCTATCGGATTTACAAACAAATGCATTTCTAAAACCCTAAATAAATTATAGGGCACCAAGTTAGTTATCAATTAACAAAAAAAATTGTTTAACATATGCGAATCTATTCCTCAAAAATGCATTTGTTGCTTTCACGTTTCAACATTAACAAACAAATGTAGGACACCAAGTTAGCTATCCAAATAGATTTGAAGAGGAAATAATCAAATTAAATGTAGGAAATAATCATTTGAAGATGTTGTACATGGCACAAATCTAAAACCCTAAATAAACTACAAATCTACCCTTTATCAAACTCGAAAAACAAACCAAATCTACATACAAAAGCACATATATCACAAAGTTGAAGTTGCAATTTCCTTGAGAGGTACTGTGGTGGCTAAAACCCTAAACTCGGACTCAATTTTCATTTTTGCGAGAAGGGACGCGGAGGAGGAGATAGTGATCGATGAACAATACACGGCGTAGAAAACCCTAAGTTGTTCAAAAATCAGTCCAAGCCCAGTCCAAAGCCCACTTTTAACATGTAAGTATAAATTTTAGGGGCAGCTATAAGTTTACTTACATTGTTATAGGGGCCAAGGACACTTTAGGAGTCAAATCAGGCTAACTTACTTCTTTATAAAACAATCAAATCTCCAAGATCTCATCAAATGCGTTACAAACCTTAAACTCGTCGACTTTGCTCTCTCTAGGTTTTGCTTGGCAAAGCCACTCTCAACCCCTCTCAGGTGCCGCCTAATTAAACATAACACTTGTTCACACTTTAACCTTTTGTATCTTGAATTGAGGAATTCAGATGGTGCAGCCTTTGTTGCATTCATGGGTCGACAACGGCATGTACAAATCCTTCAAGGGTGAAGAATCCTCTTAGTAAGTTAATACAAGTACATATTACATATTTTGTCTCCTATAACTAGCGTAAACTTTAATTTGGTTTTAGCGAGCTTGTTTAACAATACACATTGTTCAACTAAAAGTCATTCTCCGAGGGAATAAACCAGTACGGTCCGGGCTATATTTTCTGGCAACTTCACAAAATGTTTCGTTTGTTGTCGAATATTCCGCAGCGCTCATCTACTGAGAAAAAGAGAAAGAAAAAGATTTCGCTGGAAGGAACTTTGCATATATATCACCCTTAGATTGGCTACTTACAAATTGTTATGTTTGTTGTCGAAAATTTTGCAAGAGTAAGATGAAGATTTCGCAAGGGTAAGAAGAAGATTTCATACGAAGTACATATATCTCACCCGTTAGTGCAAGTGCGCCCAATCCTCGTTGTGAATTACTCATAGGAATTTAGTTTCTTTGTTGTATCAAAAACTGTCGACTCATTTTGTAACTCATAGGCTCTCACCCTTAAGTGATCTTATTCATAGCTTTTCCTCATTTTGGAGATGATTAGTATTAATTTCATCCTTATTTCAACTTGCTATCCACAATATAATGTAGGATAAATTTCAGAAAACCACCCGTATAATAGGCATAATTACAGAAAACCACCTCTCTAAATAGCGCCATTAGCATTTCACCACCTCTTAACGTTACTGTTAAATGTTGATATGCACGCGCCGATGAAGCGCATTATTTTAGTTATGGTAAAATTCAAAAAACCACCTATATAACACACAAATTGCAAAATACCACCTATATAACACCAAAATTACAGAATACCACTACGTTAATAATTACTTACATATAGAAAGATCAAATAAAAGGATACACAATTCGTTTAAATTATAAAGAGAATGGATCGTGTATAAAGTATCAGTTTTATTATAAATTGTAAAAGAATCTTCACCGTATATCAGATTTATTTAATAATCATAAATACTCATATTAATATATAATTTTAAATATTCATAAAGGTAAATTGTTAAGTTTCCACTTACCGTATCCGTATTTTTAGCAAGAATATTAATAAATATATTTCATATTTAATATTTGTACGTTTATTTAAGCAACCATACAATGAAATGCTAACGGCGCTATTTACAGAGGTAGTTTTCTGTAAATATTCGAGCGGTGGTTTTCTATAATTATGCTTATTACACGGGTGGTTTTATGGAATTTACCCTATAATGTAACCTTTGTTCATGCATTTTGAAGAATAGTGATTTCGGATGTTATAATGTAACTTGATTCAGTGTACTTTTTGCCTTATCTTTTGTATTAAGCATTGTCTGATTACCCATAACAAAATTTGTATAAGTCAAATAATTTGTTTATTTTAGTAATTCCGAAAAGTGATTTCTCATGTCCCTGTAGTTTGTTTGTGAAGAAAAAAATTATATAAATTAGGAAATTTGAAAATCTATTTCTAATTGACATGTAAAGATAACAGATCATCTACATCAGCTGAAATTAGAAATAGTAACTAAAAATTAAATTTGGATAGTTATCTAATAAAATCCTCAAAATCTTTGAAAATCAAAACAAAATAGTAAATCACCTTAGATGGGCCAAAACCGACTAAGCTCTCGTGAGTATTAACTCCATCGTCGTTCTCTTCGAAATGAGATATTACATGACTCATTCTGACTCAGCAATACTTCTAAAATGTCTAAGACGGGTGCCTCGGGTGTACTCGACATATCAAAGACATTCCGTGATAAGAACTCACTCTCATGTGGAATTCGCACCTGACCATACCCGACGTATCCATTAATCAATTTGGCCTAACTTTGTACGTCTTGTACACCCGACGTACTAGACCAAACTAAAAAAGCTATCTCACCTCCTGCGCGTTTCACACCTGACCATACCCGACATATATGTTAATCAATTTGGCATTGACTTTGTATGTCTTGTACACCCGACATACCAGACCAACCAAAACAAACACAAAATATAAATCAAAACACAAAACAAAAAACGAAGAAACAAACTCTCTCCCTACCCACGATTCCCTCTCTCCCTGTCGCCGCTAGTCTTTAGGGCGTCAATCTTATCTTCGATTTGTGACTCCTTCCATCCATTCGAGATGCCACTGACATCGACAAACACCTCCACCTGTAATTTGAAATCAGTCGCACCCAAAACAAACCAAAAGACCTTGCTTCGAAGACTAACCCGCAGGATAAACTCCTTTTACCTCCGCCTTCTCGTACGCGTATTCCCTACAATTTCAGTCATGAAGAATTACCTCTTTAATGCCAAAGCCCTGTCAAATTATGAATTTCTCAGCAACGACGATAACGTAATTGTGCCCACAATGATCCTTGATAAGGGGACATTGGAGAGCTTTGTTCTCTTTGACGGATAAATTTATTGTCCTCGCACTTATCCAATTTTATTGCTTGAATTTATGAGTACATTCTATGTGGTGGATGCAGAGAATTCGACGGTCAAGTGATATTTTTAGTTGGGCGGTAGAAACTTTTGTTCGAATAGGGAGAAGATATCACAACACCTTGGATTTCATAATGAATATTGCATTATACCTGCATTTTCCGTTAAGGTAAGAAAACCATTTTGGAATCAAATTTCAGGATCGATAGCTATTTTATCACCAACTGCCCTGCTGAAAGCATCAAGGATCTCTTGTAGAAGTGCGCACATCGTCTAATATTAATGTTCATAATTATAGGAAGGAAAGTAGTGAAGTCTACGCCTGTGATCTTGATATAATGTTGGGTATATATAGGGATGCGGATCGATTTCATTGAGATTTTAACTTCTCGGTTTAAGAATTGGAACACTACAACTTCAATGAACTATGCGTTAGGAGGAGGTAGTATAATCCAGTTGTCAGAGTTGGGCCATCTACGTAGAATACTTGAGTTGCGGTGGCCGCAAGACAATATAGTGATTCTTCATACCAAATAGTCAAGGTGTCTACTAATGTAAGCCCTTGATCGTACTAATACACCCAATCTCATCATTGTTCGTATCGTTTGAGTACTTCTTAAACCATTTGCATTTGAAGAAAACAGCCGACATCCCTTCACCATACTTCAAGTCAACCACACTTTTAGGAATGTTGTAATAAACTTCATCACCTATACGTCAAAAATCAACAAACTATATTTATTTACCAAAATTTATCTAAATAAAAATCGAATAAAGTAAAGTAAAAAGATACCTGCTTCGACAATAACTCCGTTGTTTTGTGTTTGTAAATATTTATCTCGTTCATATATAATAAATTTTACTCAATTTACGTAACACACAGAATAACAACGATGAGTCCGTGGGAGGCTTGCTAAAATGTATATTTCATGAATTTAATGCAGATCGTTCTCATGTAGAATATTCATCTGCACAACATTGTATATAATTAGAGTATGGTGAATAATTCAAATAATATTAAAAATAGAGAGGACACGTACCCAATAGCGAAAATATGCGTGAAAATTATTAATTTGTGTCTCATTTCCAATGTTGGGGGTATTCTCTATTGAATTTTTGAGCATGACCATCAATTAAATATTGTGCTTCACTGCAAGTCTCCATCACGCACCAATGAGCAATCAGTATCTCTTTCTTACTCAACTTTATTTTTGGAAAATAGCTAAAGAACTTGATTTCTACAAAACAACCAATATCTTGAACTTAGATTGTGGTGCTGAGGATATGTTGAAAGAGGAGTCCTCATTCAAAATATAAATTGCAAAACGTTACACACTCATGTGCATTGCGCCGCAATACATCCCTCTGGATATATTGTGTTTCTAACATATTTGTTATATTCACCTAGTTGACTGCAAAATAATATAGTTAATTTTAATTAGTATATTACTTATCTTTGATCAACGGTTGAGATGACGACCTACTGTCTTACAAAACTTACGTTTCTTCGTAGAACCTGTTCCATATTTTAATATACACAATATATAAAGTAGTAAGATCTCTATTGACGGTTTCTTTTGAGGCCACTTTTCATATGCTGAAAATACCCCTACTTAAACGAATAATTACTAAATACAATCTTATATAGTTAGTGGACAGTATAAAATAATTATAATTCATCAATTAAAATGCATATTTTGAAAGTGCACTTAATACTGGTATAATTAATACCTTAATATTTAGTAACCTTAATTGATGGTTTATAAAAAAATTCCTTCAAATTAATCTAATGAGATTGTTGTAGAAATTGAAAATGTCTAAGAAGTTGCTAGTTTATTATCATTGCATATGGGTTTTAAAAGGTGAAAAGCGATAAAATACGATAGAGGTCATAAGCAAGAAGCGATGAACGAACGCTTTTCGGAACAAAGCATTACTTGATGATAAACTTGCAAATAAAATATTTTTTGTTCGCCGGAGATGGAGTAACACATTTCCAACACGGATCTTTCTTAATGTCCATATGAAACAAACTGAGATGAAGTTGCAGGGATGATGGAGTGTGTTAAAAAATGATTTCAATGTATAAACTATTGTTAATGTTTAGGAAATAAACTTGATGATAAACCTGCAAGTAAAGGAAGAGACAGAAGCTTCCGAAGCACCTAAGTCTAATTTGTGCTTTGTTCTCTGTTGGACGTTGATTGAAATTCTGCTGTGTAATTTTAAATCCTAATATTATAATAGAAAGTGTCGTTTGATGAAGAAGACGAAAAATCAATTTTTTAATCAAACCACAAAACGATGTCGTTTTGTTTAATAAAAAACAGAGGCGATGAAGGCGAACGCTTCTCGGCGACGAAGGCGGACACAAAGCGGACGCTCAGGCGACGAAAGCGAATTCATCAAAGCTTCGTCGCCCAAGCGTGAAGCGGTCGCCCAAGCGACGCTTTTTAAAACACTTCGCAACTAATTGATATATTTGTTTGGTTCGTGAACCATAAAATACAGTTTAATTAATCATATCATTTTTGCATTCAGTAGATATATGGTTTAGTAGTTAGTAGTGATTGATTCATGAATCATATAATAACTTTTTATGAACCACATCATTTTTTCATGCATCATATATATATATATGAATTTAAAAAATATTATTTGATTCATAAACCATATTATATCTTTTAATAGATCAGATCACCTAAATTAATATGTTAATTTGAATAGAAATCATGTCAATGACTACTCTCTACTAGTTTTCTTCGACTGGAATGACCTTTAGTAGGTACTACTTTATGCAGCTTATCTACTAAATTTAGTATATGGTTTCAAGAAAAGGTTCAGGAAGGACTAATACATTTATGTGAGACGGAAGGTCATCATCTCAACTGTTGATTTCCATCAATCCAATTGTTAAAAACCAATTTAATTAAAAACCAATTTAATCTCAATCGCTAGATTATGTCACACAGAAATCTAATGTCCTTCTAGAACTCAACCCTATGATTTCAAAATGGGATTAGATGACGTATTACTTGGTAGGTTAGTAAAATACTTCATGAAACGAGTGGAAAATAGGATTTTATTTTGATACGCATGCATCCATATCAGGGCAAGGACATGTTTAGCCAACTTGGATTCTTGAAAAAACGAAATAGTTTCTGCCCCACTAATCCTTCCAATGTAATTTGAAACCTCTTTTTAAAAATATAAATTGAAACTTATATCTCAGAGCTTGCCTAATCATATTTCAGCATAAATCTATCAAATCAAAACCTGAAACTTTCAGAATTAGAATCGCTGGTGGCTGGAGATCTGATCGCGAGATGTTTTTCATCGAATTTTACAGAACTTTTATTTAAATTTGATTACGATAGGGTTTTGTTGAACATTTAATTTTGTAAAGATTATTATAGTTTAAAAAATCATGCCCTAATTTCTTTTATACTTATTAAACCCTTGTGGTAATGTTAATAATTATATTTTTTGTTCATAAATTTAATTATTTACACTTAGGTCCTCTTATATTAGGGATGCACAAAAATGACCCAGACCGGGAACCCGGACCGGACCGGATTTTCTCGGGTCGGGCCAAGGCCGGACCGGAATATTTCGGATCGGGTCAGTCTTCGGGTCGTGAATTTTAGAAATTTCCGGGTCACGACTCGGATCGGGACCGGATTTTTATTTAAAATTACACTAAAATGATCCGGGTCGACTCGGATCAGACCGGAACCAGACCGGAATTTCACGGGTCGGTTCGGTCCTCGGATCACCCATTAAATAAAACTCGGGTCAACCCGGACCGGGTCAATCCGGGTCGGGTCGGTCCGGGTCGACCCGGATGTGCATCCCTATCTTATATAATCTGTTAACTAATGTAAATCTACAATCAAAATTAGGTTCTATAGACTTATAGACTTATAGTGAACGCTTGGTATCGGGAACGGAGATTAAGAAAATATGAAAAGTGAATATGTGAAGATAATAAATGAAGAAATAAAAGAGTTGTGAGAGATGAATTGGGTAAAAATGATATGATTGATAATAAATGATGAAAAAAGTTAAAAAGTAGGATAATAAATTATGAAAGAGAAATTAATGTAGAGTAAAAAGAAAAATGAAATTGTTCATTTATGTAAACATGAAGTACATTTTGAGATACCCATAAAGGAAACATTGACTATAATAGGAGACATAAAAAGTATCTTATAATTATATATAACGTTATACCTAAACTATGCTCTCGTCAAATAACTTATAAAATGGCCAAAAGAAGTATATAAGTGTTGTAAAATTAAGTGAAATATGGAAGACAAGAACAAGACAAATGGTTTGGAGAATGAAGCAAGAAGAGAGATTGTATTTCATTTCATCTTTTTGTTTTGATCCATCAATATGTCTCTCATACAAGTCTATTTATACTACTACATGATGCAAATGAAAAGACATATTATTCCTCCAAATAAATAAGAATAAAGATGAGAGTTATAATGGGAGAGTAATAGATAATTATGATCATAACAAATGACATAATAATCATGCATTTTATATCTCATTCAAGTCATCCATATTATTGATTTTATAACACTCCCCCTTGGATGACTTGTACACATGTGTTACCTCATTAAAAACCTTGTTAGGAAAAAACCCGTTGGGAAAACCCTATACAAGGAAAAGAGTATAACGTGTATGTATCTCCCCCTCATTTTGACATCTTTAAAATATCTAGCAAAGATCTCTGAACTTTCTCAGACCAATATTATTCACTAGTTTTTGAAAAGAGGTTGTGGGTAATGCTTTTGTGAATAAATCAGCTAGATTGTCACATGAACGAATCTGACATATCTCAATTTCTTTCTTATTTTGAAGTTCATGAGTAAAGAAAAATTTGGGAGAAATGTGTTTCGTTCTGTCCCCTTTTATATACCACTCTTAATTTGAGCAATGCATGCAGCATTATCTTCATATATAATAGTTGGACTTTCTCTATCAACAGTAAGATCACATGATTCTCTTATATGATGGATTAAAGATCTTAACCATACACATTCACGACTAGCTTCATGAAGTGCTAATATTTCAGAATGATTTGAAGAAGTTGCCGTTAAAGTTTGTTTAGTAGAGCGCCAGGATATTGCGGTACCACCATAAGTAAATATGTATCCTGTTTGTGACCGTGCTTTGTGGGGATCAGATAAATATCCGGCATCGGCATACCCAAGTAATTCTGATTTTGAATCTTTTGAATATAATAATCCCATGTCATATGTTCCTCGAAGATATCTTAAAATCTGTTTAATACCGGTCCAATGTCTTTTTGTTGGAGATGAACTAAATCTTGCTAATAAATTAACCGAGAATGCGATGTCTGGTCTTGTACAATTAGCAAGATACATTAGTGCTCCAATTGCACTTAAATATGGAACTTCAGGACCAAGTATTTCTTCATTTTCTTCCCGAGGACGAAATGGATCTTTTGTCACATCTAGTGAACGCACAACCATGGGAGTACTCACCGGATGAGATTTATCCATATTAAATCTTTTCAATATTTTTTCAATATATAATGATTGGTGAACAAATATTCCATCGGATAGATGTTCGATTTGGAGGCCAAGACAAAATTTTGTCATACCTAAATCTTTCATTTCAAATTCTCTTTTCAAATACGCAATTGTATTGTGAACTTCATCAAGAGTTCCGATGATATTTAAATCGTCAACATAAACTGCAATAATTGAGAATCCTGTTTTTGTTCGTTTGATAAATACACAAGGACATATTGCGTTATTGATAAATCCCTCTTTCAATAGATATTCACTGAGACGATTATACCACATTCGACCAGACTGTTTTAATCCATATAATGATCTTTGAAGCTTAATTGAGTACATTTCTCTTGGTTTGGAACTATGCGCTTCGGGCAATTTTAATCCTTCCGGAATTTTCATGTATATGTCATTATCAAGTGACCCATACAAATATGCTGTCACGACATCCATTAGATTCATTTGGAGTCTTTCTAAAATTGCCAAACTGATCAAAAATCTAAATGTTGTACCATCCATCACTGGAGAATATGTTTCCTCATAATCAATGCCTGGTCTTTGTGAAAAGCCTTGGGCTACTAGTCGTGCTTTATATCGTACAATTTCATTTCTCTCATTACGTTTGCGTACAAACACCCATTTATAACCGACAGGTTTTATATTTTTGGGCGTTAAAGCAATAGGCCCGAAGACTTGTCGTTTTTCAAGGGATTTTAATTCTGCATGTATGGCACTTTCCCATTTAGGCCAGTCGTTTCTTTGTTGACATTCTTTGACCGACCTTGGCTCATAATCATCATTTTCATTTATAACATCAAGAGCCATTGCATATGCAAAAATATTATCCACCACAACTGATTTTCTGTTCCATCTATTTCCGGTAATTACATAATTTATAGATACTTCATAGTCATCATTTTCAGATGCTTCTTTGTTGTCATCTTTTTCAATTGTTTCATCATCATTTATAGATGAATTCTTATTTTCCACATCTATTTCATTTGGAACAGACACTGATGCACCATCGAACTCATTATTACTTTTTCTTTTTCTTGGATTTTTATCTTTGGACCCAGGTGGTCTACCACGCTTCTTGCGTGATTTAGACTCATTGGCTAATATATTCCCTGCATTACATTTGTAATATCAATTTTACTTGGAACATTTATAGCTGGTATATGTGACCTCGTCACTGTCTTTATATTTGTAAATGCATCAGGTAATTGATTTGCAACATTTTGCAAGTGGATAATCTTTTGAACCTCTAGTTCACGTTGATTTGTAATTGGATCAAGATGAGATAATGTTACCGCGTTCCATGTAATTTCTTGTTTTTCCTTCTCATGTTTTATTTTATCTCCCCCTAATGCGGGATATATTGTCTCATCAAATCGACAATCTGCAAATCGTGCTTTAAATAAGTCTCCCGTCAAAGGTTCTAAATATTTAATAATTGAGGGGGAATCAAATCCCACATATATTCCCAACCTTCTTTGAGGTCCCATTTTACTTCTATGTGGAGGAGATATTGGCACATATACGGCACATCCAAAAACTTTTAAATGAGAGATATTTGGTACTTGTCCATTAACAAGTTGTAAAGGAGAATACTGATGATATGCACTTGGTCTTAAACGTATAAGGGATGCAGCATGTAAAATTGCATGTCCCCAAGCCGAATTTGGCAATTTGGTCTTCATCAATAAAGGTCTAGCAATTAATTTCAGTCGTTTAATAAATGACTCTGCTAACCCATTTTGAGTATGTACATGAGCCACAGGGTGTTCAACAACTATGCCAATTGACATACAATAATCATCAAAAGATTTTGAAGTAAATTCACCCGCATTATCAATTCGAATTCTTTTAATAGAATAATCTGGAAACTGTGCTCGTAATTGTATTATTTGAGCAAGTAGTCTTGCAAATGCCATGTTTCGACTTGATAATAAACATACGTGCGACCAACGTGTCGATGCGTCAATTAATACCATGAAATATCGAAATGGTCCTGTTGACGGAATTATTGGTCCACAAATATCTCCTTGAATTCTTTCTAAAAATGTTGGACATTCAGTCGCGACTCTAACTGGTGATGGTCTTGTGATAAGTTTTCCTTTGAAACATGCAGCACACACCAGATCTTTAGATAAAATAATATTTTCAGTTTTCAATGAATGTCCATGAGAATTTTCAATAATTTTTCTCATCATGTTTGATCCAGGATGACCTAATCGATCATGCCATATAAGAAATTTATTTAGGTCTGTTGATTCTTTTACAACCATATATGTTTCAAGTGGACTAATAATTGAATAATAAAGTCCCAACTTATATGATTTAAGTTTTTCCATTATTTTTTTCTTTCCGGAGATCATTGACGTGATATATAAATATTCCATGCCATTCTCATTAGTTGTTTCAATATGATAGCCATTCCGGCGTATGTCTTTGAAACTTAACAAATTTCTTTTTGATTGCTTTGACAACTTTGCATCATCTATAATTAATTGTGTACCATTAGGTAGTGTTAGATGTGCTTTTCCATAACCATCAATAATATCGGTTACACCGCATATGGTGCTAACATTAGCTTTGGCTAATATGAGGTTAGAAAAATATTTTTCATCTCTTAGAATTGTATGCGTTGTTGCACTATCCGCCAAACAAATATGATGGTCATCTTTTATAGAAGATACCGTTGCGTCCATACCTCTTTCTTTCTTTGAGCTTTTCGTGCTGATAACGTGTTGTAAAATTAAGTGAAATATGGAAGAAAGAACAAGACAAATGGTTAGGAGAATGAAGCAAGAAGAGAGATTGTATTTCATTTCATCTTTTTGTTTTGATCCATCAACATGTCTCTCATACAAGTCTATTTATACTACTACATGATGCAAATGAAAAGACATATTATTCCTCCAAATAAATAAGAATAAAGATGAGAGTTATAATGGGAGAGTAATAGATAATTATGATCATAACAAATGACATAATAATCATGCATTTTATATCTCATTCAAGTCATCCATATTATTGATTTTATAACAATAAGGGTATTAACTTTTGTTATTAAATTGATCGAGATGAAGTTATGTTCTAAATAAAAATGAATTATGGTTTATAAAATAGTTATCAAAATGCATTTATACGTAGGACAGTAGATCATCATCTCAATCGTTGATAACCATCATTCTCAACCGCTCGTGTATTTGCATATTCAACTACCTATTTAAATTGAAAATCAACTTGATCTCAGCCGTCAGATCAATCAAAATCAACGGTTGAAATAGTGTTCTTCCGTCTTACAATTACTTGTCCGTCCGAATCCTTACTCATGGTTAAATACATTTTTTTGATAAAATGTTTGATTTGATGTTTCTACAGTTTCATCTCGCATTTTTGTCTTATGATTTCAGGAACCGATAATTGAAATGATTGAACCCCCAAAAAGATATTAATAAGAGAAATTCCTAATGCAACGTCTGTCGTTGCATACAGATGGCTTTTTTCCTCGTTTGACTTTCCATTTTGCCACACCCAGAGGTATTTTTGTAAATTCAATTTTTTTACTGAAATACCCCTAAAATTTAAAGTTATTAAATTTGCAAAAGAAGAGTATTTGTGTCATTTCGACCGTCATTATTCACCGGCGATCAGTACATCTAGTCTAGCAAAGCTCTTTTAATAAATACTTAGGATGTCCCAATTTAACCTTAAGAATAAGTGATTCATTCTAAAACTTAGTTTCAGAAATCGCAAATAATTGCAATTTTTCAAACTAAGTTCAAATTGATGTTCTTAACTTTTCAATTAAATTATTAGATATAAAATTAAGAGTAGTACTTTTTGTTTCACATTTTAAAGTTTTATCAACATTACATAACACTTTCAAAAAATAAACTTCCAGGACAATGACATGTAAATTTTGATGGAATTGTTGATGTTGATACTTTCCAATGTTTGATATTGATTCATGGTCCCATTACAACTGCATATTCATTTAAATTTTAGAAGATATTCTTTCTATTTCTCAGCGTTTGACCACTTTTCTTTTTTGTACTTTAATGTTTATCAATTTTCAATCATTCTCAATTTACATTTTTATCAGTATTCTAAATAATTCATTCACAACCATACATTACCTACTTGTTTTGTTTTTAAAAAAATTGTAAAATATATATTCTTTGGACAACCATATGAGGACGGAGGGAGTATAAAACAACTATTAATTTATTACTTTGAGGATGAATAAAAGACCAATTGACACATTCCAATGAATTGGTAACAATAACATAAATGCACCATTCAACAAGAAAGTTATTAATCAAGCAACCCCAAGCTCAGCCTCAGCACTCTCTTCTAGAAAAGGATAATCAGCGTACCCAACCACTGGATCAAAACTGTAGAAAGTTGGACGATGGTACTTATTCAGAGGTGCATTCATCTTAAACCTCTTGACCAAATCAGGATTTGCTATGAAAAGCCTTCCAAATGAAACTAAATCCACATCTCCGCGCTCCACGGCTTCTATTGCTAGCTCTCGGGTATATCCACCGGAGCACATGAAAGTACCATCATACGCATTCCGTAGTGTCTGGATCAAATCAGCCTCTTTTTCCTCTGGGTCACTCCTGCTTGAATTAGTCACAAGGTATTGGACCATACGAGGTTGGGTCACATGTAGATATGCCAACTTTGAACCCCATCGGTTTTGTCGTTCATTGAGAATATTGATTATAGTAGTTCCTAGAGCCACAGGGTTCGAGTCCATGCCATCAAGGTGTGTAATGTCAGGTGAGATTCGAACTGCCACACGCTCCGGACCTAAAGCAGAGACTACTGCATCTAAAACTTCAAAGAGGAATCTCGCTCGATTCTCTAGTGAACCACCATATTCATCTGTCCTGTCGTTAATGTTGTCCTTGAGAAACTGATCAATTAGATAGCCGTGGGCTGAATGAATTTCAACTCCATCGAAACCTAAAAGAACAAAACAACATTAAATTGTATCTGAAATTTTGAAATGTCCTAACAAGAAATAACAGTATACACGAAATTATTTGATTATAGTCCTACCAGCTTTAATGGCATTCTGTGCACAATGACGATACTCCTGAACGATTTCTTGTATCTCATCGACAGTTAGGGCGTGTGGCTCAGGGTGGATGTCATAGGTTTCGTCAGGGAGAAGAATCTTGTACTTCTCCGGAAGGGCCTTGTTGGTTGAGGAAACAGGTTTGGCTCCAACAGGCTGATACACTGAAACAATAGACAAAACACTCCAACTCAGAAACTAGGTAGTAAACTAGGACGATGTACTCATAAAAATCTTATAGATATAATACCAGAATGAGAAGCGCGGCCGACATGCCACAACTGGCAGAAAAAGATACCGCCTTTGGCATGGACTGCATCTACAATAGGCTTCCAAGCCTCAACTTGCTCATCCTTGTAAATTCCAGGAACATGTGGGAATCTGATAAAAAACATGTTCAATTTCTGTCAATGTTTTAATCATCACATAAAACTGAAAACAGACAGACTATATGTATGTGTAGTGTACCCAGCAGCTCTGTCGGAAGTAGTAGTGCCTTCTGTAATCAGAAGCCCACCTGGGGTAGTTCTCTGGGTGTAATACTCTTTCATCGCGGCGTTAGGCAGCTCATTGGGTGCTCTACATCTCGTCAGCGGCGCCAGAACAATCCTTGAAAACCCAAACCCTAATGTGTCAGCAGCCTAAAACAAACAAAGAATGGAAACGAAATGATAGAAAATAACTACCTGTGTGAAAGTTGTAACTTTCCTATTTGATATGGAGAAAAGAGGGTTGGGGAGGAGGTGACAGTGTCGGCCATCGATCTGAAAATGGGGTTGAGAGTTGGAGAGTTAATAGTTGAGATAGATTTGGAGATGTAGAGAGTTTGCATTTATTTATAGATTGAAGAAAGAGTTCACATTGGTGCAATGAACTTTAGAGACTGTTTTGTGTGGTCAAAGATTGTGTGTATTTCTATTTTCAAACGGAACGAAAGTGGACGCGATTAAGCGGAGTGCGTTTGGCAATTGGCCGAGTTTGATGTGGAAGCTTCGGTTTATGAGTTCAGCGATGACGTACAATTTATTTCACATGTTTTTCTCAAGGGTTATAATTACATCTGTTAATTTATAGGTTTTTTAAAAGGGTTAATTTCAAAAAGCAACGTCTGGACTATCCTTTGATTTCATTTAAAATATCGAATAATTCCAATTTTCAATTTAGATATTTTTGAACTAAATTGGATAAGTTCTGGTAACGTATTAATCAATTAAACCAATGATATATACAAAAAATTTAATCTTATTTCAAATCTTATATTATATTAATTAGAAGCTAAAATGCAATAAAAATCAGTGATCAATTTCATTTTGGTAATGATAAAATAAAAAAATAATTTAAGAAACACATCTATGAATTTTTTAGAAAAAATTTAGAGGAAAATTCATGGTTAATTTTTTATAAGATCATGAAACACATCTAAGAATTTATAATATATTAGTATATTATTTTATTTAATCAAAAATCAGCAAATGCTTCATATTTTATAATTTAACGCAAAATTAATTAGAATCGCCACCTAAATCTAAGTTCTTTATCTCACAAATAGAAATAACCCTAAACCCTAAATATAAAATTGCAAATATGTGTCAGATGAAAAAGTTCAAGAAAAATCAGATTAATAGTTCTCAATATTTTGGAATTTTTGAGACCCTAATCAATATATTTTGAAAAAAAAATTAATAGTTTTTAAATTTATATTTTTACTTTAATTTATAAACGTTGGCCAATTTAATTATAATGGTAGTAGAACTTTTACAATTTAGTCCAAGACACCTAAACTGAAAATTAGAATAGTCTACCTTAACTAAAATCTGCATATAGTCCATACCTCTTTTTTGAAATTAACCCTTTCAAAAAATTGTTGTGTGCAACGAAATTTGATGAAGTTTTTTTTACTTTTTGTCCTGTCTTTTTAGCTAAAAGATAAAACAAAGTAAGGATAATTTGGTAATTTCAGGCTTGAAATTACCAAAATACCCTGATTTTTATCCTCAAATACTATTTATTCAGGAGTAAAAAATAATCACCAAAAAAAGATACCTAATAAGGATATATGTGTGATGAAATTAATTAATTAATTAAATGTATCTACTTGATAGAGTTCAGATCTCGAAACACAATGAAATTTCGTAAGATACGAGGACATCAATTTAACAGTTGATTTTAATTGATCTAACAATTAATATTTAATTAATTTAATTAAAATAGGTGGCTGAATTTGCAAAATACATGGGCGGTTGAGAATGACAGTTATCAATATCAATAGTTGGATCAATAGAAATCAATTGTTGAATGATATCATTCCATCTCACAAATATTTGCTTGTCCTCGTGGTACCTTACTCCTACTTGATAATAATGTATTTATGAATTTCAACAATGTAGTGGACAAACATGCAGGAAAATAGAAGAAGAAAGAATAAGAACAATACCATACAATATTTGTTAACCCAATATTCACACAAGTTGTGTGACTAATCTGGGGGCACCAAACCAAGAGAAGGATTCACTATGTTGAATTCTTGTAGACGGCTATAGGCTTGTACTCTGGTATTACAGACACTACTACAATATGTTTCTATTTATACAAGAGTAATAAAACCCTGCTAGAAACCCTAATGTACTTAAAACCAAAATAATTTTTGGTTAGTTTCCTCATCGCTTCTTCCAAAGTTTTGGGTTGTTCCCTCTTCACCAAATTCATCTGAACTACTCTACTCCGATTCGAACCAGACATGTCTAAAAATTAGAGACGGATCTCTGTTACGTAATGACTTCAATTAGATTATCCAATATATCCGTTAAATTGCTTCCTCAGTAATTATTCACAATAAGTTATACGGATTAGGAAATGGTTTAAGGAAGACAACAAATATATTGTAAGATGGAAGGACATCATTTCGATCGTTGACTTCTATCAATCTAACTGTTATTATTGATAACCGTCCCGTGCTTTTTGTTAATTTATTTTAATTATAATTTAAAATTAATTTAATCTCAACTGTTAGATTAATCCAAATCAATGATTCACATTAAGTCCTCTAATCTCAAAAAAACATAATTGATTCTCAAAAAATCAACCCATACATATTTATAATTGTTAGAGAATTGCAGTAGTAGTGCTGGTGCATATGGATAGATATGTCAAAATTACCCATTATCCGTTACCCGCCCTTTATCCGCCCGTTAAAATACCCGTCTATACCCGCCCGTTTAGAGATAAAGGGTAATCATACCCATTACCCGTTTATACCCGTTTATTATAGGGTCGCCCATTACCCGCCCATTATATTTCATTAGAAAAATTCATTAAGTTCTACTCATAAACTTCCGTCAATCTACTAAAAAATTAGATACTCATTTTCGTATTTTACAAATAATAGAATAATTGGTAAAATAAAAATATGTAGTTAAAGGGTAAATGAGTTATTAATGGATAAACGGGTCTTTAATGGGTAAACGGGTAAATTAATACCCGTTACCCGTTTATACCCGTTATCCTATATACCCGCCCGTTTATACCCGTTTACATAAACGGGTAAATAATACCCGTTACCCGTTTATGCCCGTTACCCTTTATAACCGGGTCGTACCCGCCCGTACCCTCCCGTACCCGCCCCATTTGACATATCTACATATGGATCAGTACTAAGGTGCACCGAAAGAATAAGAATGGGATCTTTAAAATTCACGACAATAGTTGGCTTGACAATTCGGAAGTGATAATGAGTATGATGTCGCAACTAACTCATTTTTTCCAGGAAATGGAATTGGCAAGTATGATGCTTAATGAGTTGTAAAATAAGATAAAGTTTACCAAGAAGAGAAGTGACTTGCGAATATGTGATGAGTTAAAGAGGAAGTGACTTGCGAAGATGTGATGAATTAAAGAGGAAGTGACTTGCGAAGATGTGATGAGTTATAAAACGGGATGATTGATTGGTACACTATCGGATGAACCATAATATGATTCAATAAATATCAACATGAAAAGACTATATGACAATTTTTTAAAGCATACATGGATCAAGAAATATTGTTCATTGTTTAATATTGTATGTTTCATGAATCAACAACAAATGTCTTTTAGAAGCATTTAGGAATTATTCACCTGTAAGGTTTATTATTTGACACTACTTGGTTCATGAACCAAAAATGCTACAAATGTATGTAAAAAACTCATCAATGTCCTCTATATCTCTATATTATCATGTTGTTAAAGTCTTCAAATCTGTTGAATGCGACTGAATAATTTTCAGACAATTTTCAACATAGCAATAATTTATATTTACTTTTTACGGAACGAGTGAATATACATGTGCCATAAGTTTAGGGTGACTTTTCATTGTGATTGAAGCAAAGAAGGCCGAGTCAGAGTCAGAAACTAGCGTCCGTGGTCTACTACTTCGATCTGGAATCAGAAGAGAATTAGCAATTGCGTTGCGGATTTGATTATATTTTGGAAATTCAATCGTTTCGTTTCCTCGTTTCAAGGCACCACTCTTTTTTCGTGTGTTTTATGACTATTTTACCCTCATATATATTCTATTGATATTTTCATTGATCAAATATCATCTGTATTTAGTGAAAGAGGTGGTGGCCTGATGATCATGGTCTTGATTTTGGGGCCTTTTGAAATGTGTGCCATATAGACATCCATATCATTACATCGTTACAGCCTTACGGCCTTACAGGTGGGTGGGAAAGTAATGTTGCTACTTACTCAGACACTCTTCACTGCCCAACCAGTTCTACAACTTTTCTGACTTTTTTGGACTGTTGTACTTGACTTTCTCACTTTTCCTGTTTTCCGTTACAGTTTCTGTATTCTATTCCTAATGTAATAACAGGGAACCTCTTCTCTAGTTTTCATTTTGATCGACATTCACAAGCATTTCATATCTTCAACTTTCTTTGAAAATACTCATTCCATTAATATTCGTGACCAATTCAAATAAAAACTATACCAAGGACACAGATAGTAACATTCAGTCACGGGTTCAAGCAACCTTCTTCATTTAAAGCATCATTACATGCAAAACAAAGATTCGAGTTGTATACAACAGTGGGTCAGACGAAACTTAGGGCTTTTCATATTCTTATCTAGTTTGCAGACTCCAGATGACATGTTTGGAATGTTGAAATACTGCCTGAGTAGTATCTTCGTCAGGAAAGACGATATCATGGGTAAACTCACGAGTGCAAATGTCACCAGTGCGAATGGTGGTGACCATAATAACCTAGATCGGCTACTCCTTTTGGATGAAAGAAAGAACAAGGTCTGTATGTACAGAGAAGAGTTGTGTATCCACAAAGAGCTGCAAAATACACGTGACATGTGATCATTAGTGCTTTGTCTAAAGTCGGGCCTGTGTGAACAAATGATCAACTCTGATAAAGAGATTGTGTTTACCTTCATAAACGGTTTGTCTCTACTCGGGAAGGAATCAATGAAACTCTCTTTCAAGAGCAATGACACCTGAAAATAAGAGTAATAACCGTGTTACTATGTTGACATTTAGTAATACGACATGTAAGTGCGACATGGATGAAAGTAACAAATATGAGGGGAAAGCAGATAAATGCTGACCTTATCATCATTGGACTGAACATTAGTTATTGTGTGTGAGCGCATCTCGGAGCAAAGCGAATCTAGGTAAGACCTTAAAACAGCTAGAAATCCTTTGGCAGCTTCAATCTTCCACAATACAAGCATAATGATATGAATGATTAGATAAGCCCATATGATGGAAGAATTGAAAGGAATCATGCAAGGAAATTAGTTGTACAAATAAAAGGTTTATTCGGGTTCCTTGCGAATCTAATAACAAGAGATACAGAATAATCAACTCCATTGAAATAAAAATAGCCTCCTTGAATACCGATCAATGTACCAAGAGACATTGGGTTGGTTGGACTCTTCCGAGGTCCGACCCTAAACCCCATCAGTTTTAATATATACGGCATACCTGAACATCCGTGCAGTCATATACTGGTCTTTTCTGGCCAAGAAAACTTTCTCCTACAAGTTTTGCATGGTATGGAGCTAATGATGATAATAGCTGTTTATATTGTGGTAACTGAGGAACTGAATGCGACTTCACCTGCAGAAAAATACACAGTACATGATTATGATATTATTTACAACAGTTGTATAATCATCCTTACACACTGAACTAGTTTATAGATTTTGGAAGCTGAAAAGACCTGATTCTTATTTGCATCAACTAAAATGACATTCGTCAACTTTGACTGAATTTCTGTAGTTTTGCTCTGCACACCAACCTACAAATAGGAACAGTCAGTATTCACAGTATTTGCGAGATGGTGGAAAACAGGGTTGGAGAGGACGAATTACGAAACAAGATGATTGACTCCTATGTAGCTATGTAAACAGCTAAAAACCCCGTCGGCGTGTTGATGCATAAAAATTCACATGTAAGTCCTGAAATGAAGCTGTAAACACTAATAACTTACTATATAAGGGACAGGTGCATCAAGAAAATCCAGCATGTCATTTGGTAACACCTGTTGAAGTAGCAAAAATTAGAACTAGCGAGTAGCAACAATTAGAAGAAAGTTTTTACATGTGCAAGTTGTAAGACAGAAGTTTTAGGATCTTACTGGCATTAAAAAGCTTTGCCATTGGTAAGGTCGGATAAGAGGTACAACTGCTAAAATTGCTGCAGATAAAATACCCTGAAAGATTTATGAAAACACCTTTTATAAAGTATTTAACTAAATTGTTTTCATTATCCATGTTTGAAGAATGCACTTCAAATTTAGAATTAAGAATAGCAGTTGTTATCACATAAGTCATCTTTGACAATCAAATTCAACAGAGCACTGACCAAATTTGAACACACAACGACTATCTGCTTCTCCAATAGTGCTGCAGCAAAAATTGCTAAAACCTGAATAGGAACGAATAATATTAGCAATCAAAAGATTATTGAAGAAGAGGACTCCTGATACCGACAATCAACACTGCAGCTAACATTAATATGGCTTATGACATGCAATCATTACATATAACAAGCGTAAACCAACAACAAATAGGTTCTGACATTTTCAAGTCGTAACGTGCCACATATGGAAGCAAAGCCCAGACTGACAAAGCATAAGCTTCCTCTTCCGCCATGAGTGCATTGTGTGCCTATTACAGGTATCAATATGATTAGTTATATAGAGCTGAAAAGCAAAATAAGTCTACAGATGAACCGTCTCTGCCCAATTAAGTACCTCAGAGAGTTCCAAGCTTGTATTGCACGATCTCAAATCAATTGTTGAGCCAGTAAGATGTAAAACAGACTCATCAGGTCTGTGATATTCTACTGGATGCAGGTGCTCCATAGGATGAAAGGTTAGTGTTGATCCTCTTGAAGGGCAAGACGAGTGATAATATTCACATAATAGTTGCAATGACCCATTACTATTTGCCTGGAAATCGTTCCATCAGTATAAATAATAAATCAACGCAGGCCAGACCAACCTCTTGAAAATATGTGTAAAATAATTAACCTTTGCCCATTCAAAAATCTCAGAATGGTAGCTGATCTCTTCATGGTCAGAGAAAGATGCTCTTTCTCTCTCAGAATCATTATCATCACTTCTGAAAAGTCTGTCTTCACTAAATGAACTCCCAAAACTGCAACCATAAGCATGCAGCACGATTAGTGTTCACATACACAAACAATTCATTATTATGAAATTTTAGGCAAGCATATAACTCAAAGCTGGTACAAAGAATAATTTACTTATTACATGATACATGAGGATGTAGAATTGTAAGAAACAATTAGTGGCTGATAAAAACTCCTAGTAAAGCTGACGCAAGAAGCTTAATGTCAGCATGGATTTGATTTTACATTTTTCATTTCATATGAACACTGCTATTTTAGGTCTAATCCTGCAATCCTTTCTGCTCATGTTATGTTTATAGCTAATAGATTGGCAGGAAACTAAATAAAATATACCTGGACGAAGATTCTGACATTTCGTACAGATGAGTACGTAGAAATGACGTCACATGATCTGAAACACCCCTTTCCTCTTCATGTGCGTCTGTTATTAACTCACAATCATTCGTATCACATATATGTGATCCTTTCCCAGATTTTGACACCATGGTTTCATTAATAGGTGGAGCTTCGAGATCGTCACTATTGATAAGGTTTTCTTCAGAATGCTGATTCTCTTGTAATAAATATGTTTTATTTATCTCTTGCACATCAAGCGCTTCTTTTGTTTCACTAAGCAAGTGCTCAGAAGGGACACTGGCATTTGCTTCCTCGGTATATTCTTCTGGAAATTGCAAATCTAAGCTGTCAACTCCTTTTGTTAACCGCTGTAAACGCTCTTCAGTGAAGATGCTGCAATATAAAGAGGAAGTTGAAATTAGATGCAGACATGCTTTCAAGTATGTAAGACAATTTCGCAGTCTCATGTTGAAAGTATAGGCCGAGTTAACATGTCAAGCTTATCAATGAAACTATTTAACAAGATCAATGCTCTCATCCTGAAAATTACCAACATCACGTTGTCGTTTCCTTTTCATGACATATTTCCACACAAGTGAAAGGGAAGGTGGTTTATAAAACAAATCAATACACACCTATTAAGTACACCAAAATGCAGCTCAAAGAATGGAAGCCTTGAAAGAATGCAGTAGCATCGGCGAGTAGTTAAAACATGGCGACTTCGAGTAGATCGAAGAGGCTGCTTACGTGAAACCATAGAAACTAACCCTGATGGCTTTCCAATTATTTCATCTACTAAAACACAGCATCCATATAGAGTAGAATCGTCCGCAACCTAAAAGTAAAGAATGGCATTAAAAGTACTGTTCATAGGCGTTGAGTAGTCAGCAAACCATTGATTGGTAAAGATGATGTCTATAACATGATAAATAGATGGGAAGTTTCACAAAAGTAGAACAAAAACACGAGTCAAAAAAGAGGAATGCAAATAAGCTTTAGAGTAGTTCAACGTTATACAAAGGACATGTAACTTGAATGGAAATACAAAAACACAACATAAGTAAAGAAAAGTGAACTAAGCATATTAACAATCAAAGAAATCAAATAAACTTAAGGCAATATGTTAAACAATATCCTGTCAGCTCGTTCCAAAAAAAAGAAAAGAAAAAGGGGTATAGATTACAATTCAGCCTCATAGTGATCTCTACAAATAACTCAAGAGTGCAGACACAGCGACAGACCCATACCTAGTGATCTATATCAGTAACTCTGGTATATATTAACTTCAATACTTCATAAACTGTTTAAATTTAAGTGCAATTAACTAAGCCACGCAGTTTCTAAACTGTTTGTGGGCATACCAGTAAACTCTTAAATCTTGATAACATTTAGCAACACAATTTAGACGTCATTTTGAGAGGGCAGAGATGAGTGTTATGGAATTACCTGCAAACGGAATACAAATGACAAGTCACTTTGCTTCAGATGCTCCTGCAAAATTATAATCATTAAAGTTAGATGCAATCAAAATTCGTAATATGGTTTAGAAGCAAAGGGAGTCAATGTCAATTAGTTAAAAGTGTATCTATGATTCAATTTAAGCTAACTCTACATGCAATGCACTCTGAAAACCAACAAAGTGAATCTTAACTTTGCATTCGTAAGAAAGAAAGGATGAGATAAACTAGTTTCAACACTATTTTAAGGTCTTTATGTGATTTAAGATGGTATAATAAAATTATGAATCTTGTAATAAAATGCATTCAAAGCAATTTAATAATTTATAAGCCTCGCTACTTCAGGGAAATTTCAAACTTTATATAGAGGTCGCATACTTCTGCACCCCACAGCCATTTTCAATATTGCTCTTTCAGTAATCAATAAAAATTGTATTGTGGATGGGAGCAGTAGCATGCAACAAATAATACATATTATAAACAAATTTTAAGTAACTCTTAGTTAGATAATTTTCAGAAAAGTGCCATACAGGGAATTCCATTATTCAGAAAACAGCTTTCTTATGAAAAATGTACCTGCCCCAGAAGTATTTCATTCATCTCGCTCATAGAAGGAGTTCTTTCTACTGCACGAACCTGCCAATTGTATACTCGTCATACAAAATATAGTAACAAAGCAACTAAAAAGTTTCCAGGTAATGATGAATTTTTTAGGAAGTTATGGGGCAGTTTTATCTAATCAAATGCTACACAGTTAGGAATATCACATGAAAAATGCTGTAAAAATTTCTGCAGTTGATAACTGTATGATGAATAATTAAAAGAACCTGTATTCAATATTCATCTACCTCTACTCCACCAGGAAAACAGAATGAAAGAAGATCTTTGTATTTAAGAGGTAAATGTTTGTCTGGAGGGTAGGCAAAAAGAACCTGGAAAATGTATAAGGCATGTGAAGCTGAGCAACCAAACCAAATGCACATATATTAAAACTTCTACCACCAGCATAGCATACCTGTGGTTCAAAGGCGGGTTCAATCCGAGACTGATGCTGCCCGCTGAGTGGACTGCGATATTTACCTGAACTATCTGACTTCCTAGATATGATTTGTCTATGGAGCGCTTGAGTATCAGTGTCTGGATGAAGTCCTACAACTACCATGCTCTCGAAAAGCTTTGATGGTTCTTTATGGGGTCTATGATCCTGCTAGTAAATATGCACACATATAAAATGAGTGTCCCTAACAGGTTCATATTAGAGCCAAATAAGACTTACAAAATTGAGCATCAGTTTCATAATTGTTACATACATACCAAAGACTGCAATTGACAGCTTGCCCATTGCCTCTTTTGACTGGTTAAAACTTCTGGATTGTAATTTACTGGTCTCACTTCCGAAGGATTTGAGAAACCTTTTAACACTCTCGTAACTTGACGTTGAAGCCTTTGCATCGGGCTACTATTACCATCATCTTTGGTTGAAAATACTACAGAGGGACGTGGAGAACGAGCACCATTAGCTGCTGTAGCCGCGGCTATCACAGCTCTAGCAACATCCTCTGTTGTCTGGACAAACAACGAAGCACCCCAACCAGGGCTTCCTGAATCTTCGCTGTTAGCCATTTGTGGAGCTGTTTACTGCCAACCAGAACAGTAAAACAAATAACTTGATAATCTTCAACTTCTTCCTAACCAGAGCCCGATTTCACTTGCTGAAAAAAGACTCATTTACATCATCAACAATAATAATAAAAAAGGGATCAACCCCAGTTTCAAATTATACTATTCCAACTCAATCAAATAAAACTTAAGAAACATCTAATCAAAAAACCCTAACAACCCAAACAAGGCCTTACCCAACTGACCACCAAGCTCAGGCTACCCCTGTCGATCAAATCCGATTGAGAGCGAGTCAAATTCCGCGTAGAGAGTTCAGGCGGCCATAACAAAGAGATGGGTTTTTCGGCTTCTAGAAACCCTGAAAAATGAAAAAGCAAAACGAGCAGCCAAGAGAAACCCAACAATTGATTCAGATTTTAATTGCGGTGATGGAATGGAAATTGATTCAAGTGAGTCGCGTGGGTTGTTGCTCAGGTGAGGATTGAAGAATCCAACACAAGTAGTAGACGCGAATTTGGTCGACAACAAATCGTGTGAGATTATTTTATTTTATTATATATTTATTTGTAAAGAGCCTAACGAATTGTTCATGTTTGACTTGACAACGTTGATGCTGTTGTATTTCTGTTTTATACAATTATTAGTGTATTCAATTCAAGCTCCTTTTGTTACGTCTGCAATACTCACGCCTTGTTTAAAGCTCATCGCTTGCCCTTACACAAATTTTACTTATATATTGAATTGTGCTGGAGTGAAGATTACGAACAATTAAGTTTATATGGCATTTATCATGGTAGCTTGACCATCCAAGTTAGGCCAAAAGTAATGGAGCCAAACCTATTACTAGGACATAATCTGTGGTTGATTGTCTTAATTCCCAAACTGAAAGGGGCTCATACAATGCGAGATTTCAGACCTGTTAGTCTCAATGGGGTTTTGGTTAAAGTCATTTCAAAGTTGTGGGTGAATAGGCTGCAACATTTTATTTCTGATATAATTATTCCTTATCAAACTGCATTTGTTAAGGGTAGATTGATATCAGATAATATTTTGGTAGCTCATGAAATCTCTCATTTTATGAATACTAGGACATCTCAAAAAATGGATATGCTGCTGTCAAACTTGATATGTCTAAAGCGTACGACAGGTTAGAATGGCAATTCGTTGAATCAGTTTTGCTTAGGTTTGGATTTCATCATGCATGGGTGCATCGAGTTATGCTTTTCATAAAATCAGTTTCATATTGAGTGAGGATTAACGGATCCCTATCAGAGGTTATCAGTCCTCAGCGGGGCCTTAGGCAAGGCGATCCCTTGTCTCCGTACCTTTTCATTTTGTGTATGGAGTGGTTTCATTATGCGTTGGAGAAGGAGAAATCATTTAACTTTTTTAAGGGTATCCAAATTTGCAGAGGGGCTCCTGAGGTTTCTCATTTATTCTTTGCTGACGATAGTTTGTTATTTTTTACTGCTAATGCTGATGCCATGCATTGAGTAAAATATATTCTCAGTGTCTTCGAGACTTGTTCGGGCCAACAAGTTAATTTCAGTAAATCTCATGTTTGCTTCAGCAAGAATGTTGGTCAGGTTGATAGGGATATATTTGCTGGCATTTTAGGGGTGCAGATTGTGAATAAAATTCCTAAGTACTTAGGCGTCCGTTTGTTATTAGGAAGAAAGAGATCTGAGGGTTTTCAAGTCTTGGTTGACAACATGCGTGATAAGATTTGTAATTGGCATAATAAACAACTTTCTGCGGGCGGTAAAGAAGTCCTCATTAACTCCGTTTTGATGTCTATGCCGCAATACCCTATGTCCTGCTATATTCTACCGGATAAAATTATTAAGAATCTTCATTGTGCTATTAGGGCTTTCTGGTGGAATCACAGTAAGGAGGTTGATAGCATTCAATGGATCGAGTGGGAAACAATTCAAGATGAGAAGGTAAATGGAGGATTGGGTTTCAGAGATTTAAAGGCGGTAAATTTGGCTTTCATTGCAAAACAAATTTGGCGATTAATTAAATTTCCTGATTCTCTTATAGCTCAGATGTTGAAAGCTAAATATTTTCCGAATGTATCTTTGCTTAATGCTGATAAAACTTATAGACCCTCATCTATTTGGCAAGGAATGTGGAAAGTTTTACAACTTATTAAACCTTTTATAATCACTGATACGTCGTCAGGGCAACTGGTTTGGACTGGCAGTTCATCTGGAATTTTGGAAGTCTGCTCAGCATACAAAGTCATTAAGAAGGTTTTGAACAGTAAGTCGGTTCATTCAGTTATGAATTTGGGCTTCCGTTCTAATCCGTCACCACTTAACAAGTTCTGGAAAATGCTATGGAAAATTGAATCTTCCTAGAAAAGTAAAAATCTATGCATGGAAGTTATATCATAATGGACTGCCCTCGGGTGTGAATCTGTTGAAAAAACATTGTCAAACTAATCCTACATGTTGTATTTGTGGTTGTTCAGCAGAGACAACTCTTCACATTTTCCTTCAGTGTTGGTGGTCACGTGCATTCTGGGCTAAATTTACTTTTCTTGAAGACTTTGATCTCGATAACTTTTCAGATATTGCTGACTGGTTGTTCTGTTGTTATACACACTTAGATCGCAATCAGTTTTCTACAGTGATTCTTGTGCTATGGTTCACTTGGTTCCATCGCAATTCTGTTTTCCATGGTGACAAAATTTGGGATGTTGATGCTGCCAATGTGCACTCAGAATTACGATTTGTGGGCTGAGCCTCCTGTTGGTTTTGTTAAACTTAATTGTGATGGAGCTTTTGTTGAATCTTCAGGTTTCGGTGGCTGTGGTATTACAGTAAGAGATCATGAAGGCTTTTTGTTGGCAATAAGAGCTTCATTCTTTTCAAAGGGATCTGGTAGTCTTGTAATGGAAGCTGAGGCAGTGTTCTGTGCATTAAAACTGGCTGACGAATTGCATATGCCAAGAGTTGTTATTGAGACTGATTGTGCAGTGCTGGCAAACTTGTTGGATGGCAAACTTTCTTGTCCTAAGGAGGTTTCGAGTTGTATTAAACGAAGTATCAACTTGTTGGTTTCTCATCATAGCTGGACGTTGAAACTTATTCGAGAGAGGCGAATATGGCCGCTGATGTTATAGCCAAATTTTCTTGTCATAATTCATGGAGTTGGTATAGGACTGATTGTATTCCAAGAGTACCTGTATTAGGCTCTATGTTAAGTCCTCCTCGTCTGTAATCCAATTTATGTTCAATCAAAAAAAAGAATATGCCGTAGGTCAGCTTGACGTTGTTTTTCATAATCCACTTCTAATGTCTCTGACTTCAATGTTGCAATGACAATGATCTTTAATATAAAATAGATGAACACAAAATCCAAACTAGTCATCAAGCCCTTCATCACAATTCGTTGACAATAACCACTAAAACACACGGCATCTGAAAAATCAGTCCGTGTCGAAATTCTGAGAACACCATTCTCATTACTAGGAAGTTGTAGATCCGTGTCCTTACAAATTAAAGTAAATTCAGAGTAACCACTTACTGCCAACATTTTTAAGCTGCAGTGATGGATCAAACTCATCATATGAGATTAAGGGTCCAATAATATCAGGAGGCACAAGAGGAGACATGCCCAACCAATCCAACAAAAATGCAACACCCGTCGATGGCCTTAAGATATCTGGAGTTAGTAATAGAAGACATGGCGTAAAATTGTTCCAAAATAACTCACAAGCATTTTGACAAACACTCAGAGTGCGAAAATTAAAAGCATTATCATGATCAGAAAATGAAGTTACTGAGATCAGTTCCTTAGACCCTTTATCAACATCATTAACCTCATCATCACTTTGTAAGATTAATGGAGAAAAATCAACATCAAGTACCTTATCTTGAAACCCCAAAATAATGAGTGGATCTGCATCTTCAGCCAATAAAGAAGGAACTTCATCTTTAACTTTCAACTCCGGTGAGACGTTTGTATATGAGGTAATCAATTGAAAAGCTGCAGAATGCTCCGTGGTGATGTCCTCATTCACTCCCATTGACTGTGATGATTTCAAGGCATTGAGATGAGAGGTGATGTGGTTAAGTAAGGAGACCATTTACTCTCCGCCGTTTTATAGATTCGTTCGGTGCTTCCAATGAGATCAGTATATCTTTCATCATTTTTTCATTTTTAGCCAGCAGTCCATGTAAGTTTTGGACTTCCATATGTTCAGTTTTGAATCGATCGAGGAGGGGAGTTCAAATCGTGAAAGCACCAATAATACAAACTAGATTGTTCGTATCAGACAAATAAGGGACGGTGAAGGGGATGAGAAATCAGAGGACGAAGGGGATGAGAAATCAGACTCACAGTTGCTCATTACACCCCCAAAGCCGGAAAACAGTTTCCCAAATGTACTAGATTCTTAGACACGAGATTCTATAGTAGGCCTGCTCTTGCTCCTAGAGAGACGTTGAGGTCTTTGAGTTGAGGACAATCGAGATTTATGGTGGCCATCTAAGAAAAGACAAAGCAATGCGTTTGGGTGTTAACCTGTTGCCTGGTTGATGATGGAAGAATCAGCTCTGATGTGTTACAAGTACACTAAACAGATTTTTCTCGAGCACTTAAAAATATTACTTTTACCTATTGCATGCTTCATCAATATGATAGGCAGTGCCCGATTGACGTCTCTGCAATACTTGCCCAGGACTAGGAGACGGCAGTGTCTAGTAAAAAAGGAGAAAAGGTGTTTTTCAAGTTAGAAAGCTGAAAGATATATTGCAATGAAAATAATTTGTTGCGAGAAACAGAGTAGAATAATTGAAGACTGGATCACTAAGATTCACACACAAATCATAGCAAGGGGATAAGCTGAAGAATTTGGATGATGTCATGGCGCTTACTTGCGCTTGAGAGGAGGCTCTGTTGTATTTGATATCACTGGCCACTCCAACTAATTGCACGACTCCAGTGTTTGTAGCATCCTAAGCATAAAAACTACTGCATCAACTAATGTAAGAAAGACGATAAAAGTTGCTCAAAATTGAAAATGGGTCATTATATACACAGCGAAGTATAATCACCTGTTTTTCTTCTATTCCCTCAATTTTCGTCCGCTGGTAATTTAAAAGCAGAGACATCAATCAAAATTAAAATACAATTTATAAGTTCTTTAAACATGAGTTTCTTCCATAATGTTTTACCAAAGAGTAAACAGTTCCTGCACAAACTGAATTTCTTTGTTAGTGCTGTTTATTTCTTGACTAATCTCATTTACCTACAGAGGAAATTCATATTTCATACATTGAGGCAATATAGCAGGAGGTAAAATATGAAAGACTAGAGATTTTACAAAATGTTGCAAAAAGGAAAGTACTTGCATATCATACTCAAGCACACCACAAAATAATTGCATCATAAAATTGAATAGGTTTGCAAAAAAATAATTCGTGAAGATCCAACAGGCAACAATAACCACATTGCATTGTAAAGTCAGCACATACAAGCAGCTCAAGAAATATATCCATATGCCATACCATGAGAGACGAGTAAAGATTTTCGAACTGTTTAGCAACAACATCACAAACTTCAGACAGTCAGCGTTCCGTGACGAACATCATTCTAGGAATTTCCAACTCTGAAACAATACAGAAAACAATATGAAAATGTAAATCTCTAGGGCTAGCTCCATAAAGCTTGCATGTTTAAGTAATATAATCATTGCAGCTCCTCTGTTACAAAGACCATTCTGAGAAAATAAATTGGGACCTCATACAACATCAATAATTTGATATCTTGCTTTTGATTTAAATAAGAGATATATGGGTATAGATGTGCACCTTCCGGCTTCCACCAGGCATAACCACCACCACATCCTAACAATGACATTCACAACTATGCCATACTTGCTATTACCTTTACATCCAGATATCAGATAACAGCCGGCTTTATAATATGGTAACTCGCCAATAGGACAGTAGAAGCACAGCACCAGGTGAATGCATCTTAACTCAAACATACCTTGACCAGATCCAGTTACAAGTCTGCAACCATTGCTCTATATGAGTTCAGAGAAAACAGCTCCCGTACGAGAATATCCACCTGTAAAATCATATTTATGTTATTATGTCAAGTACAAGACAAACTCCAGTTCTCAAGGACCCAGGTGCGAGGACTGGAGGACTGATGGATCGTCCCAAGGATCAGAATATTGAAAGCTGAAATACACATATGCTTTGTTTCTTATTGTTTTCACATCATCAAAGATAAATTAAATTGCTTTTGTATTAAATTGCTTTTGTTTGAATACACTGCCAAAAATCAACAAAAGGGTTATCCACATAAATGGAACAAAAAATCAGATGTGCAGATTCCCACTGCCTAATCAAAGATAACCAACCTGCTCCCACAAAGGATCATTCCGTGGCTTCTCAGCAGGCTCCCCCTTGGCCTTACCAAGCCCGGAAACCACCTACATGGAGTAGGTGACCGTGATTCACTCAGTAAGCTAAATGAACAAAACAGTACTCAAAGAATAAATTAGAACAGCTACCAAGCCCGAAACTACCTACATGGAATATGTGACCGCGATTCACTCAGTAAGCGGAGTGAAATAGTGAGTAAATCACAACTCTAAGAAAAAAGTAGAACAGCTGAAGCACAGGGAAATACAGGGTTCCACAACCACTGTTCACAAGGAACTGTGGAAAACTAGTGTCAGAGAATAATGAGCAAAACGAAGCTAGTTATGTTTACTAGTGAAAGACATAAATTTGTAAAGCATTAATGTCTGCTTGGTGTCTACTAGCAGAAAGCCAGAAACAAAACGATGGTAATGCATAAAATGATGTGTTCCACATCCTATTATCTGAACATATTTACATTATTATCTGGTTCCGAAAGAATTCAGCTCCCCCATTAATCTCATTATAAATTATAATCTGATTCACCCGAAAAAATGCAACTTTCTTGGAGCCATGAAACATGCCAATCTAAAACGAAAAGAATCGTACCTTGACAGCCCCTGCTAACAATCTAGAGGCGCTAGGCGCTTCTTTAGCATATAGTGCAGCAACAAGTCCTACATGAATTATGAGAAAAGCATTGCATTAAAATAATTTATAAAAAAATTTCTGCACATCCGATGAAATTCTAAAGTTAGGGTTTAGTACACCACACCAACAAACCTTAGCCTACAACCATCACCATAAACTCCAAAATACAAGAATGAATAAAAAGCGCCGAGTTCCACATCCACTTACCGTTGCCAACGAGTAGACCAACCTTCCCGAGAGCTAAGGCAATTGCCAAGTATAATAAAGACGACTTGTGCCCAACGCCCGACCCTACGGCCCGTTTTTGGAGCCGCTTTGTCACTTCCGAACCTGTCTATCTTACGGTTTATATCAGTAGTTAACTCTGTAACTTCTATCACTTGAGAACCCACAGAGTCAATTTTAGATAATAATAATTCCCTTCTACTAAGCTGCAGAGGATAATAAATACTAGTCATAAAACTGTGCTGCGCAAAATGTAAGGCATAGTTTTCCTTGATTCGATCTTTCCTAATAACAGCTGAAAATCAAATGCAAGAAGAGTGGTATGGTATTAGGCGGAAGTCGGAACCATGACTAAGGGATACCGAAGGTCAGACTTCCTATAAAACCAGTAGAAGCCAATGACTTGAGCCATGAACAAAATTGAGTAGCCAATTACTACAGAAACTCTGCGCCCCCTGCAAAAGCCCAACCAACATTAGTTACCGCCAGCCAACGAGTTCAAAATACCCAAAGCTGAAGAAAAAATAACGCAGCTTGAGCGCAGTCTGTTTTTGACGATATCATTAGATTTGAACATGACTGCGGATATCCATTGTGAGAAAGAAAAAATTTGAAAACAAATCAGCATAATGAAGCAAAGAAGGGAAAAGACTGATATGTATATATAGCAAGGCCATGTATAAAATATAAGCATAACTGATCATGCCTATTCATAACTGTCGGAGAGAATCAAAGATCTCGATGCAGCAGTTGTCGGTTCCCTTGTCACCCAATGTACTTTTAAAGTTTACAACGCCATAGTGTGTATAATTACAACTATGCATCAGGCAGATGCGAAATTCACAAGGGCAGACTTCAATGTGCCTCTTAGCATAATAAAATGCTGATTGCTAAGAAAGTGATTCATGTTCGACTAACACAGACCATACTTCATTACCAGTCTTTGAAAATGAATATCTGGTCTCTCGCCCTCCGCCAACATACGACGATATAACATCTTAGCTTCAGCTATTTTTCCAGCTTTGCAGTAACTGTGAATCAACACTGCATATGCTATTACATCAGGAATCAAGTGTTTGCCAATAGCACACTGAAACGCAAGCAATGCTTCCTCAACTAATCCTCTACTACAAAGACCGTCTATTAAGACAGTGTAACTAATGATACTTGGCGATACATTATTCCTGAGCATCTCTTCATGTAGCTCAAATGCATTTTCATGATTTCCAGCTTTGAAATAGCCGTCAACCGCGCTACTGTAGGTAAATACATTAGCCTCGATACCTTCTTCAGGCATAGATCGAAATAACAACATAGCGTCATCCATCCGACCTTCTTTACAAAAGGCATCAATTAAAATGGTATAAGTAATAACATTGGGTTTAGGCTGTACACTTTTCAATTCACAAAAAAATTCTACTGCGTCGTCAAACCTTTTCATCGAGCAGCAACCGCAGATCATAGTATTATATGTTACAATATCTGGTACCAGACCATAATAGGGCAAACTTCTGACAATTTTTTTTGCATCGTCAAACTGGCCTTGCATTAGTAAAATATTGATAATGACATTATATACTTCAATATCAGGATTAACTCCAGTACTGATCATCAGTTGGAAGATTCGTAATCCGGCAAAAAACTTTTTTCCTATGCTCAACCCGCTGATCAAAGACGAGTATGTTACCACATCAGGAGAAAGCCCCTGCTTTAGCATTTGAAAGAACAACATCAATGCTTCCTGAGGCCTTCCGGCTACTGAGATTCCACAGATAAGTATACTGTAAGTGACTACGTCAGGGTTAATCAAGTAACTCTTCATAAACTTATACACCATAATGGCCTTTAGTACTTGCTTTGATTTAAACCAGCCATCAACTAAGCTGTTAAAGATAAAAACATTCGGCCTACAACCAAGTTTCAAGGATTTGAAGAAAAAGCTCATAGTAAGGTCCATTCGGCTGAGCTTGCTAAGCCCACTTAGTAGCACACCGTACCCTGTTGCATCAAGATCATGACCTTCATTTACCATATTTCTGTACACACATAACCCACTTCTCAAGTCTCCCACTCTACAATGCCCACCAATCAGGGAACTATGGGTTAAGATGTTTGGCTCAATCCCCCGTTTCATAATTTGACATAATATTCCATTAGCTTCAACGACCCTATTAGCTTGACATAAACCGTGAACAAGAATGCCGTAAATCACCGAGTTAGGGATAACCTCTTGTGCCAACATGATCTTATACCACTCTACGGCTTTACTGAGATCCCCAATTTTTACATACGCATCCATCAAAGATCCAAATATTACGACATCTGGCAGAAATCCATTTTTCATTGCCTCAACAAGTAGGCTTTGCCCCTCTTCCAGTTTCCTCGCCTTAAGCAGACTATCAACCAAAACAGAATATAAAACCAAGTCAGGTGATATACTCATCTCTTTCATGATGTGAAAAAAATGAAACGCTACACCCAATCTTCCGTCTCTACAATACGAATAAATCAATATAGTAAATGCTAACAAATCTGGATTCGGACCAACTTCAAGCAATAAATTAAAGAAGTCCGAAGCAACATCTGGTCCATTATCTTCACAAAGTCTTCTCAAACACTTATAACAAGACTCGATACCAATTGCATTGCCCTTGACAACCATGTCACGGTGGAAACTCAAAGCTTCATCAACTTTGCACTTGCTTAAAAAAACATCCATCACAAAATTATACACACTAAACTGGCACTTCCCATCAAAAGTACAAACCATCTCATCAACACGTTCATTTACCTTACAAATTCCATCGAAATTATTCAATTCCACCAGCGAATTCAACAAACTACAAACAGAATACGCAGAAATCCTAAAACCATTATCCCGCATCCACAAGAACACTTCCAAACCACTATCACTCCTCCCAGCCCTACAATACCTATCTACCATAAAGCTATAAAATGTACAGGTATCCACCAAACCCTCACTTAACCCTCTCAAAACCTCGCAAGTCCCAAAATTTATAAGCATACGATCAACATAAACCTTGGCCTGATCAAAAAACCTATGCCTAAGCAACACATTGGCAATTGCAGCAAAGGATTCAAGAGTAGGCCTTAGTCCTAACACACCCTCTGACCAGTGGGAAAACAAAATTGCGGATCTGGGGTCGGCTCGGAGGGCGTGGATAATAAGGTGGAGATGGTTGGGGCGTAGTCTAGAGACGAATAGAGGGTCAAGGAGGTGAGAGTTTTGGTTGCGAAAGGCTTGGAGAAAGTGGTTGATTAGGGTTTTGGGAAGTGGGTTTGGAGAGTTTGAGATGAATCGGAAGGAGTTGAGCCGGAGGGAGTTGCATGCAGCAGATACGATCATGTCCCGGCTGGACCTGCAAAGAAATCCGAAAATGAACCCTAAGCCAAGGCTTTGCCGTGATTTTTAGGGTTTTCTTTCCGGAAACTCAAATTGTAAAATAGAGAAGTTCAGGCGGCGTTGTGTACTTGTGTTTGAGCGGAAAATTATTAAAAATAGTGTTTTTTTTGTCGACCGTCTCGATAGCTTAATTTGAATGAAATCATTCCTTCAAAAAAATTGATATAACCACACTTTAATTGAGAAATAAATTGTGACACCCCATCATCGGTTCCGACATATTTGGACGGAAACTTAGCCATTGACATAGTTAACCATGATGTAAATCAAAATTCTTCATACATATATTAACAATAAACTTTAATTTGACTTCATACTTATTTAATTGAAGAATTGATCATCCAAATCTTATAAGCCCCAATTTTTTTACCTCCACAAATTCAACAAATCGAAACTTTGTCTCAAAATCGATATTTATTAATGTTCATTCAACTTTATTTTGAATTCATGGTGTTATTAAATTAGTTTCTTTGTGTCAAAATTGGATTTAAATCATAGTCAATTAAGTCAACAATCAATTTTCCAGCAAAAGACGCTGCAACCGGCGGTGGGGTGTCACAATTCAACGATTTCTAAATTGAAGGGTGGTTGTATCAAAAAATGAAGGGGTGGTTTCGTTAAAATTGAGCTATTGTGAGGGTGGTTTTCGGCAAAAAAACCTTAAAAATATTACTTATGTTTGAGTTCAGCTATTATTTGTCAAATTTGAGTTTAAATTTCAAAACTGAATATTATTATGTATCTGCGGTTTCGAAACGCGAGTATCTGCTATATAAGCGTACCCCTCTGTCGCAGTTGTTATTTTACATTTAACTTTTGATTTTGTATACATATGTTTTGATACTAAAAATACAAATCAAACAAAAATTATTTATATTACATAACGTGCATGTCACTACAAATTATCATTGTAGATACAAACGATTAGAATTAAAAACATTCATGTAGTTAAGGATAGCCGCTGTGAAGAATTTCACTATGATTTAAAATATCTCTTCTATATTTAAAACACAAGAGGTGGTATTAACGGTTACCATGTGAAGTCAAATTTCACATTCCAAAATTACCCTTTCTCAATTATTACTTTAACAATATTCTATTTGGTTATGATTAATTATTTAAATTTATAAAAATAAAATATGCTATTAAAAATATACTGCACATATTTGTGCATCAAAATACTAGTTAGTATAAAAGAAGAGACATGTGAGAAATTGCAGGAGAAATGAATTAATCAATATTTCTTTTGTATCTTTCTTCTTCATCCCTTCTTCCCTAAAACCCTAATCTGTTCTCAACTATTCTATTCTTCTTCTATCATTCTGTGTTGTATTCCTGATACGAACTTGAATCGTATCAAATGGTGCTTCTTCATCGATAGTCGGATTTAAGTGAAGTGGACATTACTGCTCTAGAAGTGCTAACTCATAAAAGTGCTTTATAAAACAAACGCTTTCAGCATATGGAAGATTAGTTCAATAAAAGTGGAGTCAAGTTAAACAAAATGCTTGACACGATGTCAGATATGTTGAAATTGCTCCAGCCGAAAAAAACACCGCCACCAATAGTGTATCCACCGCCATCAGAACCATTCATAGAGGATGAGATAAGTGTAAACGTTGTCATATCTGTAGATGTTGATGATGTGCTCCACTCTTCTGGTTCTCCTATCGAGCCTACTTTGTTAATGTCAGTGAGTCCGATCTTTGTTTGGAAACAAAAACAAAACTTACTATTGACACTAAGGAGGATGCAATATGTGAAGGTTTCCAAGGATCAGGTTATGTGTTTTCATCTACTGGTTTGAATGAAACCTTCAAGTTATTGCACTTCAGGTGTTTGTGAAAATGTCAAAATGAAGGTTCCTTTAGTTTGTGGTCCACCCTTGAACTTTACAGTAAATCAACAGTATTTAAAGGATGCTAAGACATTGAAATTTGAAGAAGTTGTGTTTATGAGGCCCCCTCCATTGCCACCAAATTTTTTGAAAAGTTTGTTTATCCGTCAAGAAGTAATAATTGTGATTATCAATGCGAATGATTTTGATGATGCTGGATTAGTCTTGCTTTTAGAGGTGAGAAATGATTTCTTACATGCAATATTCTCTAGAATGAAGATAACGTTAGAAATACGGAACTGAAGAATGTGAGTTCATCAAGTGCTCGGACTTCGGAATAGTGTTATAAGTTTTTGCAACAAATGTGATAATCACTGGAGAGGTTATGAACTTATACAGTTGAGTTTGGCTAAAGTTTACATTCACTGCTTGTACAAAAATTTAGTTTCTAAAATGGGGAGACGTCTGGATGGTTTACATTCTTGAGAAGTCTTGGTATGATTGGTTTGGACATAACTCAGAGGTAATTAATGGTGTGATGTTGGAT